>PVIU01009772.1:0-74125 GCA_004026605.1 Ondatra zibethicus | reverse complement strand
GGACCATGGGTAAGGCTTAGTGTGCGGCCTGGTACATGGTGAGTATTCCATAAATGTCAGAGGCCACTGAGTCCTTTCCCAATGCCAGCCTTGGACCTCTCACAAAGGGGACAGCAGTAAGACTGCTCTCTAAGAAAGCCTTTGGTACCCACCGCACCAGGCTTTGCACCACCAGGCACCTTTGCCTGGTACCCTCAAGCCAGCATCATGCCTCCCCCAGCCTCAGTTCCCAAGACCAACTCACCTGGTCCTGAGGGTGAAGGGTATCCTTTGAGGGTAGCTGCTACCAGGCCTGATGTCTCCCTCTCTTCTAGCTTCCTTCTTGGACATCTCCCCTATTTTTGGAAAAAGGATGAAGCTTGTGGCCGTGTGCTCCAAGATGTGTTTTTGGATTGGTGAGTTCCAACTTGTCTCTTGTTCTTACCCTGGGTTTTTCAGTGGGAACCCCACTTTGTCTAACCCACCACAGAAACTCCCAGGCTACCTACCATGTCGCGAGTCACTCCCAGTCCGTACCCCAGGTCAGTTTTTCCCAGCTGGGCACTCCTAGCCCCTGACCTTACCCAGGGCACTCCTGCCTTGGCAGCATCCCTGAGCACAGAGGCAGATAAGGCAATGTGAACCCAAGATTTTTGTTGAACAACTGAAGAACCTTAGAACAGCTGTTAGAATCTCTAAGCGTCTGGTAAGTTATTGTTTGAGGGGTTATTTTCTATCTTTCAAAGCACTTCTTAAACACATTATATTGCTTAATTCCTGGCACAAGCTTTTGTGGGCAGAGGAGGGTATTTCAACTCTTCTTTCATGGTGTGAAAAGTGAGGTTAAGGGAGTCTTGACTTAGCAATGAGTTAACAACAGAGAAGAGACACATGCATTGCACCAAGCCTCCTGGGCTCCAGAAGAAGCTCTTGCAACTAGGGCCGAGTGTCTCTTAGAATGCGATGTTTCTGCTCCTCCTGACAGTGGGGACCGGATAAGCCAGGGTTGATGGTATTCAGGCCTGGGGAGTTGACATTCACTTTGGTTTCCAGGGCAAAGAAGTATGGTCCTGTTGTGAGAGTCAATGTCTTCCACAAAACCTCAGTCATCGTCACGAGTCCTGAATCAGTCAAGGTAGGACGTGGCTCCCTTGTGCTGTCCTTCCCTTTCCCTGGTTTGCGGGTGACACTGGGCTCTCGTCTGAGTCCTCTCCAAGCACTGATGTACAGGCTTCTCTGTGTACTCGAACCGCATGATAGGTTTAATCTTCCCAGAGGTGGGGCGTAAGTACCCCATGATAGAGGAGCATGGCCATATTGGTGCAAGGGTAGGCACAGGCACACACTACCTACACATGTGAACTCAGATATGACCTGGGGCAAGCGACCTCATTTTTCTGGGCCCAGTTTGCTTCTTCAGCTGTACGGCAGTCTCTCACAAGATGGCTTAAGAATGGGATTGGATTGATATGTGTGATCCCTCTATTCCATGCCTGGCACACACCAACACCTCAGTAGATGGCGCTGTTCCCATAGTGGACTTGTGAGTGTGGCTCTCTGAATGCAGGGTGGGGGTGGTGACTCTGAGAGAGACAAAGTACAATTCAGGGTGTGTGTGTGTGTTTAAGATTTGTTTTTAACTATGTGTATATTTATGCATCTGTATATGGGTATGTACATGTGAGTGCAAATGCCTATAGAATCCAGAAAAGGGCTTGTATCCCCTGGAGCTGGAGTCAAAGGTAGTTGTGAGCTACCTGACTTAGGTGCTGGGAATTGAACTCAGATCCTTGGTGAGAACAGTAAGTGCTCTTAACCTCTGAGCCATCTCTCCAGCCCAGTGTTAGTGGGTTTTGTTTTGTATTGCTTTGGCAATGCGGGGAATAAAGCCCTAGGCCTGGGTCCTATAAGGGCACCACACTGAGCTCAACCCCAGCCCTAAACTAGAACTTCATGGACACATCAGGAGGCAGATTGGACAACCATGGCACCAAGAACAATGTTAAAAATCACTTAAAAATATGAATTTCTTTGGTGTGGTTGTGCACTCCTTTAATCCCAGCACTCTGGAGACGGAGGCAGGGGATCTATATGAGTTCAAGGCCAGCCTGGCCTACATAGTGAGCACCAGGCCAGCTGAGCTACAGAGTGAGACCCTGTCTTTTGTTAAAGGATGCTAGACTTCATCCTTGCAGACGAGTCTGGTCCATTCCAGCCTTGACTGAAGGTCTGTAGTGAAGGCTAGAAGAGACCTGACTCTGGGGTTGAGCCAGCCCCTCTGTGAGGGAATAGCCACTCTCTGGCCTCTCCTGAAAGCTTTGTGTCTGAAGTTGGTGTGCTCTGGGCCAGGCAACCTCAGCCACCTGTTGTGTGTGTGAGCCCCAAGAACCTCAAAGCCGATGGTTGCCCATTCATTCTGTCACCTCAGGTTTTGCAGTGTCACGGTGTGTGCTCACACGCGTGTTCATGAAGCAGCATGCGGCCCTCAGGAGCTCTTTCTACACATAGCTCCCCTTCAGAATGCTGGCCTAAAACTGCCAGCCTCCTGTGGCCTGCCTGGAGCCTAACCTCTGACTGTGCCACTTAGCAGGCTGCTGGCTGTATCTGGGGCTCCTTTAGTGCCTTTGTCCTGGAATTGGCTGGGTGGAGAGCCAGGACGGCCCTCGGTCACCATGCCCTTCCTTGCCTTACTTTTCTGTCCTTTTGCTCCACAATCCCACATTGCTTGTCCAAGCATCTGAAAATATGTACTTTATACATTTCCTTTTGCCAAGTTTTCTGGTTATTTGCAGCAGTAAGTCCCTAGCTGTTACTTCCTCACCTGTGACGTTAGTAGAGGTGACCAGAGGAAGAGGTAAGGTGTGTGTGTGTCTCCCACCCCCAAAGCTCAGCTCAGTAGTCAGTCATGGATCCTCAGCCCCTGGGACAGCAGGCTGTGAGAGATCCTGGGGGTGGCGTCTCCATGGTGGGGACTCTGATTTAGTGGAGGAGGGGCACACAGATGTGGGGGACCTTTGAGAAGAGTAGGAAGGTGACATTTGCTGGCATGGTCTTGGCCAGGTGGGTGATGACAGAGCTTGAATTATAAACTGAAGTGTGTGGGGGTGGAATAGGTTTCTGGGTTGAGTGAGAGACTCTGACGTCTCTCATGGTACAAAGACAGCCACCTCTGGGGATTCCTGTCAGCTGAAAGCTTGGTGTCAGACCCCAGGGCAGAGTCCACAGAAGCTAGTAACCCTGGTTGTTGTAAAGAAAGAAGTTCCCAACTCCTTCCTGGAAACTTAGTCTCTGACTAGGCCCTGTGAACTCCACTGCCCACCTCACTTCACACGTCACAGCTGGGATGTGCCTTGGAACCCGGAGTTCTCTCTGTTCACCTGGCTGCAGATTGCCTGGTTCGAGTCCTGTACCCACACAGACACTACCTTGCTTCAGCTTTTGTTGTTTTGTTTTTTGCCACAGAGTCTCACACAGGCTGCCTTCAAACTCACTATGTAGCCAAGGATGATCTTGAACTGCTGACCGTCCTGCCTCACCTCATGAGCTGGCATTACAGGTGTCAACCACCATTCCCTGGGCACTGCAGATCCCAGACTTTGTGCTCACTGGGCAAGCACTCTAACTCAGCGGCATCCCAAGTCCTTGCGCTAGTTTCAAATCTCTGTTTTTCCATCTGTGTGTAAGATGAGCATAAAACAGCTGTGTATCTGAGGGTTGGTGGAGTAGGAAGTGAACTGCAGGATGTTGGCATGTCCTTGGCATTTATTGAGTGCTTGCTGTGTACCAGACACCGTTTTTGCTACAGAGCTAACTTACTCCCCACTACAACCTGGACCAAGCAGGCACCTTTCACCATCATCCTTAGACAGGACCAACTCATCCAGGGTGGTGTCATTAGCAAATATGGAGCAGGATGCTGAGCCCAGCACAAGCCATTTTCTACTGGGCTCCACTGCCCCAGAAGCTGTTGGGTAACATCAATATTGATGTCACATAGCTCTTGAGAGACAAGTTTTCCCTTCCCCCAGAAAGTCCTTCTTCCTCTGAGGCTGGTTTGGGGCTGGTGACAGAGCATGTATCCTGAGGGTCTCTCCTGGTGTCAAAAGCTTCACATTGCTTTGGAAGGCATGGTATAAGGTCCCATGCCCACTCCAGCTGTGTGGTCACAGTACAAGTCCCAGCATCTCTGGACCCCTCTCTATATCCCTCTACAACTGCTCTCTCTTAAAGACAAGCTCCCGGGTATGTGACCGGCAGTCTACTAGGCCATGTATTTGTTGTATTCCCCTGGGGCTGGGGCAGAGCTGGTGTCAGCATGCTACTGTGGGCAGCCTCTCATGGACTGTGTTGTTTTGGGGGGATATTTAGAAGTTCCTGATGTCCACCAAGTACAACAAGGACTCCAAGATGTACCGGGCGATTCAGACTGTGTTTGGGGAGAGGTAAGGACCCTAGGGAGGAGGGCTCCACTGGGAGCTACACACATGATGGCTACCCTGTGCATGGCCACCCTGCTCATGTCATTGACATTAATGCCTTTTCCCCTCTGGGGTCAGACAGTAGCATGGGATTTATTGATGCTGGGACACAGGGTCACCTTGCTCATTTATTTATTTAGATTGATCTGTAAAAATGGCATGTTTGTAGGATGTCCATGATGTTTTGAAACACACATCACACCTCCTTTTCATTGTGCTAAATGGACTACCTCACCCACATTGACACCTGTGAACTGGCTCCATCCACAGTGTGAGGCAGCCATCACCTCACAGGTAACCCTGTGCCCACCTTCCTTCTGGCACCCAATTCCTTTCTCTTACAGACTGTTTGGCCAGGGCTTGGTGTCTGAATGTGACTATGGGCGCTGGTACAAGCAGAGAAGAGTCATGGACTTGGCCTTCAGCCGCAGGTGAGCATGCTGGGATGGGTCCTGCTTGGCTAGGGGTAGTGCTGGCTGGAGAGGGCTCTTCGGTGGGGAGGCCTCATTTAGGAGCTTCACCAGCTGAAGAGATGTTTGGGGACATCAGAGGTGAGAAGGGATAGCTGAGAGAGGCCCCCATATGGCTAGCTTGGGAACAAGGGCTGCATGACCCCAATGGCCAGAGGTAGGGACAAGGGTGGAGTCCCTGCTAGCCAAAACCACCCCACCCAGACTCTGGGTTTCTTATTTTATTCAACTTTTAATAAAATTCTTGATGATATTTTTTTAAAAATAGCTCTTTTATTGAGTTGTACATCACATTCCATATACTAAAATATATCATTCAACAATTTTTCGTGCCACCATCACTCCTTAATTCTTATCACCACTAACTGTGTCTGAATTCTCGACATATCACATATATGGATCATACCAGTGTGTGCTCCTTCATGTCTGTTTCCTCTCACTGAGAATGAGGTTGATAACTTGTACTAATATGTAGTTTCCTTTGCTGTTGAATAGTGTTCCAGCACACAGCTGTGGTGTGTTGTTTATTCAGTTAGCAGGCACTGGCTTGGCTCCACTATGGAGCTTTCATGAACAGCGCCACAAGGACACATCAACACAGGTTTTGTGTGGACATGTACCTTTGTTTCCCTTGGGCATAAATACCGTTTGTAGTCATGCTGTAGCATGCTGAGTGTGTGTCCAACATTCTGAGAGAGGTAAAGTTTTACTTTGATATAATTTCAAATTTATAAAAAAATTCTTTCAAATTTATAAAAAATACTTTTTACTCATATTGACTTGTTGTTAGAGCCATGATTTGATTGTAGTTTCATTATCTGTCTGTGTGTATACATGTATATACATGTTTATTAGGCTGGGCATGGTGGTGCCTGCCTGTAACTCCAGCACCCAGGAGACTGAGACAGGAAGCTGCAAATTCTAGGTTAGCCTGGGCTACATGTTGAGACCCTGTCTCAAACAAGAAAACTGCATTCATATATATTTATACATTCATTGTTTTCTATAGATACTTCCCTATACAGATATATGCATACATCTGTATTTGTTATTAATTCTATGATGTGTGTATAGGTTTATGTGATTTCCTTTTCTTGTTTTGTTTTAAGATAGGGTCTCGCTATGTATTTCTGGCTGTCTTGGGACTCACTATGGCCTCAAACTCACAAATGACCTGCATGCCTCTGCCTCCTGAGTGTCAGCTGTGCACAGTGTCCTGCTGCCTGGGCTTGCTTGTTTTCTCATGATGAGACTTGAGTCTGTCTTCTTGTAGCAACAGAGTGACAGTCACATCCCAGGGTACATGCTGCTGGTCTGCCCCATAGATGGCCATGTTAACTTTGTTTAGGTATAAGCTGAGGGGCCCATCAAGGTTTCTGGCTGTAAGGTCCCTCTAAATTCTAGAGTCTCGAGTGAATAATCTGTGGGGTCTGTGTAAACATTCCCTCCTGCACCATCTCTGTAGCCTCTCCTGTGACCTCTCTGACTCCCATCTCTTTCCTTCAGTGCATCCTCCTCACTGCGTGGGACAGATGTCAATAAAACTCAGACCTGTCCCTGCCGACTGCCTGGTAGCCTTAGTGAGTCACTTGTCAACTGAAAGATGGAGGTCAGCCCCTCATCCCTAGTCTGCCCCAGCTTTGCTAGCTTCTTGCTCCCACCACCTTGGAGCTACCATGTTCTTGTTTACACTGTTTCAGTGTACTTCCCCTAGGGAATTCCTGTTGCCTGTTTGATACCCAGCTGAGGTAGCCCTTCCCAGAGCTGAGCTCATACCCTTACCACGGCTCCTGCCACACCCAGGCAGTACTGTCTCTCCCACCCATTACTCTCATGAGATCATGAGTCCCAGAAATAGGAGAAATCCCTGTTCATAACTTGTGTGCCCACGCAGCACAAGGTACCCCACAAACTCTCCAAGAATGCCCATGAGAGAGCTGAGGAATTGGCCAAGTCTGGGCCTTACTGGCAAGCTGCCAAAGTGAGGAAGAAAAGGAGTGACAGTGGAGACCGAGAGCTGGCTGCATAAGCCGGCTGAGTGCCGTGGTCCCCGCCCCAGTTATGAGGGGAACATTGATTCCAAACCAGACAGATCTAACCACAGGGTCATGACATTAGGATTGGGCCAGTGGGCTGGCTCAGACAGTGGAGACACTTGCTGCCACCAAGCTTAAGTTCAATTTCTGGATGCATGTTTTAGAAGGAGAGAACCAATTCCTGCAAGTTGCTTCTTCCACAATACATGTTAAAAAAAGAAAGCTGCAGGACAGTCTTCTTGACTCCTGCAGCAAAGAAGACCCGTTTCTGACTACTACTTCATTTCATTCCGTGCTTCCCAGGGCACTGAAAAACATCTCTGGGGGCTGGGGAATAGATTAGCAGGTAAAGTTCTTGCCATGCAATCATGAAGACCATAATTTAGGCCCCCCCAATCTGGGTGGGGGTGGAGGCTCACCTGTAATATCAGTACATGGGAGATGAAGGCAAAAATTTCACAGAGCAAGTTAGCTAGCTAGACTAACTCAAACAGTGAACTCTGGATTCGGTAAGAGACCCTACATCCACACAGAAAGTGCAGAACAGTAGGGAAAGACACCCCGTGCCAGCCTCAGGACTCCACACGCACTCACACAGATGTGCATGGGCACACCCATATGCCTGTGCACATACACTATGCATTCACTCCATACCCCTGAACAAAAAGGCCACTGTTCTGAGACACACACAGCACCAAGTATGCCATCTTGGCCCTCTAAGGTGGCAGTTCGATGGCAAGATGTTCACTTGCATTTTTGGGGAGCTCTCACCAGATGTTAAGATGCCATCTTAGAAAGAACTATTTCTTTGTAAACACCTACATTATTAAGCTGTAGGGAAGAGACTATGGACCACTGAGAGGCTGGGTAAGTCCTGACTCACCAATGAAGGAAATATAGGAGCCGCGGGTGGCTCAGTCTCCAGCCGTTATCCCCACAGAATGTCACTGCATACTTAAAACAGAACTGTGAGAATACACTTACACTTTCTGCTTCCTCAATTTTACTTTTACTAGAAAACCTTGGTGTAGGGTTTTTGTTTTGTTTTGTTTTGTTTTTCTCCCAGAAAGATGAAGAGTGTTAGGGCTAGCAAGATGGCTCAATGAGTAAAGGCACTTGCTTGCCAAAACCTGGCAACTTGAGTCTGATTCCTGGAATCCAATTGGTGGAAGGAGAGAACCAATTCCCACAGGTTATCTTTTTACCTCTCTATGTGCACCTATGCACATTTATGCTGTGCATGTGCATATACACCTACGCACATGCACATGTATGCTGTGCACATGCATATACACACAGTCAGTAAATAGGTGCTGAGAACGAAAGACCACAGCGCTGGGGCTGCACTGCAGCAGCTGGTTCTGCTTACAGTGATGGTCAGAGTATCAACATTGGCCAGACACACACATTGCCCACATAGTTCAACAGGCTGATAGCTAAAAGAGAGAGAAAGCGAGAGAGAGAGAGAGAGAGAGAGAGAGAGAGAGAGAGAGAGAGAGAGAGAGAATGGTCATTCAGTGCATCCCCACAGACCGTGTGAGCAGATGAAGAGAAATCAAAGCATTAGGTACATGTATTGGTGCTCGAGAGAGACTATCCTGAGGACCCTCTGGAAGCTGGTCAGGTGTCCAGGTGCTGACAGGAGGGAGGACGGTGGAGGGACTTGTGGGTAATAGTGGGTTGGAGTGTTGTTCTTTGCAGGAGGGTGCTGTTGCAGACAGACGTCATTAGGGAACAGAGTCTGCCCCTCCCTTCCCTAGGGGTGGAGTTTTTACCTCCCCTAAGAGCAACAGTTGCTTCCAAGATTTTGAGGTTGGCGAGGAAGGGTGCCAAGAGGCGCTTCCAAGGAAGTCTGGCTAGGATAAGTTGCTTAGCTGGCAGCAGCCAGGGGAGAGTCACAGTAAGCAGGTGAGGCCCCAGAGAAGTTTCTTTCCTAATCAAGAAAATGTTCTTTTTGTTTCTCTTTCATACTTCCTTGCTAATGTTTAAAAAGTTTCCTATTTAGAAATAATTCCAAATTTCCAGATAAATTTCCAGATTAAGAATATAGGACAAAGAGGGGGCTGGAGTGGTGGCTCAGTGGTTAAGAGCACTTGATGCTCTTGCAGAGGACCTGGTTATCCCCTGACCTCCTCATGTGCATCCCTGCGTGTATATGCATGTGCACACTCAAGAACCAGAACCCATATGATGGCTCACAACTAACTCCAGTTTCCAGGGGATATGATGTCCTCCGCTGGCTTCAGTTGGCACCTGGCATGTGTGTGGCACACTTATTATATACATGCAGGCAAAACACCCATACACATAAAATAAAAATATATAAATCTTAAAAGGATAGGAAAAAATTACCCATGTACCCTTTTCTCAGCTTACTATTAAACACTTTTAATTGTAAACATCATTTTCTCTTGGTAAAAAGCGTGTAATGGAAAATGAGCCACTCCCTTCCTGCCTCCCGTGGTTGCTGTTTTTGAGTTTGGGGTTTTATCTTCCATAAACCTTTCTAGAGGCTGTGCCTGGGGGATGTGCCAGGGTAGAGAATGCAGTGCCTTTGGGAGCTGAATTGCAAATGGCATTCTGGGGTCTCATTTCCATATAGACTTAGGTCACTCTCAGGGACTGGAGTGAAATGAGAAAACCAGACTTCAAATGGTATCCTGGCACAGGCAGGTAAGGGGAGCAGACAGTGCAAACAGAGGGGCAGGAAGGGAGTCAGGACAGCTGTGTTTAGGACTGTAGAGGACTCCAGAATTTCAGCACTGTCATGTCCCTTTGGAGTCAGAGTGGGGGTATCACATTGGCAGAGGACCTAAGAAACCATTCAGATGAGAGGCAAAGGCACAGTGTCCACTCAGGGCTGGGCTCAGTTGCTCTAACTCCAGTCTCATTCTGGGGTTAGTATGGGAGGCTGGCAGGGCCAGAGTGCAGGGGACAGGGTGGCCAGTCAGGGGACTCCTGTACTGCTTTCCCAGCTCCTTGGTTAGTCTGATGGAGACGTTCAATGAGAAGGCAGAGCAGCTGGTGGAAATTCTAGAAGCCAAGGCCGACGGGCAGACACCGGTGTCCATGCAGGACATGCTGACTTGTGCCACCATCGATATCCTGGCCAAGGTAATGGGTGGTGCTGGCCAGCAGGGGGCGAGGCTGGGGCACAGGGGTGGTCCCCTTCGCTCTTCTTCGTTCTGTAGCTCAGCTGTTCCTCTTTTGTGCTCCACATAGTTTTCATGTTTTGTCTCCTTGGTTGTTCAAAGTGACCTAATGTGAGATTGGGGTTCTGACTTCATCTCCAGAAGGAAACCCCCTGACTTCAGCTGGCCCTCCTGTCTTTGTTATCCTCAGCTCCTCTGTGGGGTGTGGCTGGGCCAGTCACAGTAGACTCGGTAATCAGATAGCACAAAGCATGTCTGAGGGCAGCCGTGGAGTCGTGAACAGTGCACTGTGTGTGTGTGTGCACCCCCAAGGAAGGCTTCAGCTCAGAGAGAAACAGCATTGGATGGGGGTGGGGCAGAAACTGTCCACTAACACCTCAGGACTTCCCGTGGGGTCGGACTCTTCCTGGGTCTCTGTCGGGTGTCGGTGATCCAGCCCAAGGCCCGGTCTCCAACTGCATGTGCCAGTCTCTGTGTGGATGTGCTGTTTCCTGTGTCTCCAGGTTTGACTTCAGCTTTCTCTCCTCACAGGCAGCTTTTGGGATGGAGACCAGCATGCTCCTGGGTGCCCAGAAACCCCTGTCCCAGGCAGTGAAGGTCATGCTGGAGGGTATCAGTGCGTCCCGTAACACCCTGGCGAAGGTACTGCCTGCTCTTCCGTGGTGACCATATGGTAGTTGTGCCTCTGGGTGTGCTGATGCGCCTCCTTCAGTGGCTTTTTCAGAAGGTGTTTTGGGTGTCAGTGTGTCCAAAATGATTTCTGAATCCAGATTTGCATGCTTTACCTAAAACTGGAAGGACAAAATCAAAGTGGCTTAATGTAAGTCAGGAGTTAATTTTTGTCTTGTGTTAAACGATCCCCCAAAGCAGGCATTCTGGGGTGCTATGATGACTTCACCATGTCAGATGTTCCTGGATTCTTCTGTCTTTGTGTTCCACTGTCCTCAGCACCTCACTTCATTGTCATAAGATGGCTGTTGTAGCTCCAACTATCACTTCCTTATTCCAGACATGAAGAGGAAGAAAGGGGAAAGGTGATTCCTGAGCCCATCTGTTCCTGGGGGCCTTCAGTCTCTGAGCTTGCAGCCCCAAACGCCACCCCATCTTTTCAGCCATTGATTCTTCTTCACTTCCCTCTGGCCTGGCCCTGACTTCTCCTTGCCAATACAGCCCTAACTGTCTCCCTCCTTCAGGGGCCCTTTCTTCCCAGCGCTGCATGGAGGTGGAAGGGCCTCTCCTCCCATCATTTCTAGGGATTTGGTGCAGGAGGGGGACGCTCATGCTTGGACACAGCCTGTCATCTTGTTCTGGTCTGCCCGGCTGCTTGGTCTTTTCTAGAATTTTCTCACGTTCTCCCTGGCACATTGCTGTATGGATTTCCGGGTGGGGGCTGGGGAGGGAACTGCGGACTTTAAGGGCCGTCTTGAGCTAGGGCTTTCCTTCAGTTCATGCCCGGGAAGAGAAAGCAGCTGCGGGAGATCCGAGAGAGCATCCGTCTGCTGCGCCAGGTGGGGAAGGATTGGGTGCAGCGCCGCCGCGAGGCCCTGAAGAGGGGTGAGGACGTGCCCGCCGACATCCTCACGCAGATTCTCAAAGGTGCGGCCCGGGGCACTCAGGAGCAGGGCCGGGTGGGCTGGGGGTGCTCCTGTCCCACCGATCCACGCTCCTCACCTCTGCCTCTGGCTTTAGAGAAAATGGTGCTCCATGAGCTGGGCGCCTGGGAGCCAGGGCTGCTGTGGGGCTGAGCGTGTCCCTTGCCTTTCAGCTGAAGAGGGAGCCCAGGACGACGAGGTCCTGCTGGACAACTTTGTTACCTTCTTCATAGCCGGTGCGTGACTTGTGGTGTGGACAGCCCAAGCAACCCTGACTGAGTTCAAGGGTTGTCTGAGCCTAGCTCCCTGCGGGTCACAGGGGAAGGGAGCCTGCCTGTCGGCTTGCTGTCCTGGTGACCTAGCTGTTGACTGGGCTGTTTGAGAAACTGACTGCTTTGGCTCAGTAGAGCTTGGCTGTACATTTAGGATTCCCTCATTTCAGGTTTATTCAGATGCGTTAGCTTGGTACCGATGTGCTAAGAACATGCATTCATTTGTTCATCTCCTTATTGTGTTATTGCTGATCTAGAAAGCCCCCTCTCATTCCCCCCCACCAGCAATCTGGCAGGTACCTCCTCCTCCCAGAAGCCTTCAGCGATTGCCCAAGTGGAAACCATCCTCATGTCTGCCAGCTCCTCCTGCTGTGTGAGGCCGTATTTAACCGAGTTGATTTGGTGAGGGCTGTCTCCTTCACCATGAGGATTCCCTGCTGCATAGTAGTGAGACTGTGTGGTGTGGCCACTCCCATGACCCTGTGCAGCAGGGACCCCCACAGATGGGACAAGATAAACGGATGCTGGGTGCTGGGAGGGCACAGGTGAACAGAAGAGGGACAAGTCATGGTCCCATGGCCAAAGTAGACAGACATGTTCTGCCACTTTGATGGGAGGTGTCCAGGTGGGCAGAAGCCCATGTAGAGATTATGTCAGAGCTGGACTGTAGGGCACCATGCCCACATGAGGTCAAAAGCATGGCATCATAGGGACTGACAGGAGACCTCCCCAACCGAAGGCTGGGGACTCGAGATAGCTCAGTTGGTAAACTGCTTGCCATGCAAGCATCAGGAACTGAGTTGTAGTTACAGCATAAAAAGGCTGGGTGCAGTGGAATAAAACAGAAATCCCTGTGCCGGGAGTGGAGATGGGATCCTTGGGGCTCACTGGCCAGCCAACCTATCCTAATCAGTGAGCTCCGCCAGTGAGAGACCCTGTCTTAAAACACAAAGTGATGGCTCCTAAGGGATGAGTCTTGAGATTGACATTTGTTCTCTGCATACATGCACATACATATGCATGAATACCCCCATGAACATGTCAGTACCTGCACACACATATGCACGTGCATCCCTGTGAACATGTATCCCCCCACATGCACACAGAAAATGAAGAAAAGTGAAAATAAAATCACCTTTGAATGCAGGTCTTTCTGCACTGGGAGCCTGGGCCAGTGTTGAACTCCTGGAGAGCATGAACTTCATTTTCCCCCCTGCAAGCTGGGATTGTTGGTGCATCCTGAGCCTTGGCCTGTGTGGAGTCAGGGGGCCCAGGAGGGGGCGCTCTGCTGCTCGCAGCTCAGGCAGCCCAGGGCTGTCCTGGCCACTCCAGAGCTGTCCTGGCTGAGACCCTAGGAACTGGTGGCCTCACTTCCCTGTGCCAGCTGTGAGATGGCGTGGCTAGTCACTGGTGGCTACTTGCTGAGCTACTTGCCCCTTGCAAGTGCATTCACGTGACTCAGTGCTCCTCCCCACCACCAGCCACCCTTAAAGGGTTTTGACCCTGTCAACTTGATGGCATCCTTCCTGGCCTCAGCTCTCCTGAAAAGGCCGCTGGCCTTTGGTTGGGGAGGTGTCCTGTCAGCCCCTGTGACTGAAGGGGTCTCTGGGGTTGCAGAAAGCTTTGGGTAGGCACACAGAGGCCTGGTCAGGGCAGGGACTTGGGCTCAAGCACTTCCAACTTCAGGTTCTTCATAGCTTCAGTTTTGAGACACTGTGTAGATCAAGCTGGCCTCAAACTCAGAAAAATCCTCTTGCCTCTGCCTCCTAAGTGCTGGAATTAAAGGTGTGTGTCTCCATGCACATCCCTTTAGCTTTCCTTTCTGTGAAATGGGGACAGCTGCAGAGGATGGAAGGAGTGGCTTTTAGAGGTTCTAAGTAGAGGCATGGGGCAGGCTTACTGGCCAGAGGGAATGCAAAAGCAGACAGACGGACAGACCGTCTCTTTCTTATCACAGCTGTAGGAGGAGGGATGCTCCCAAGAACCTGGAATCACAGGCAGGGAGTGGGAAACCCCCATAACTTCATCTAGAGCAGTGACTCTTCTTCCTCTTTCAGGTCATGAGACTTCTGCCAACCACCTGGCGTTCACGGTAATGGAGCTGTCTCGCCAGCCAGAGATCGTGGCAAGGTATGAAGGCTGCCCTCAGAAGTGGCAAAGGGCTCTTCTGTTGTCTTTCCAAGGGCTACCTGTCCCGACATGCCATGGCTGGAACCCTCCAATGGGCTTTGCTTCCCTTTTCCCCAGGATCTTCATATTTGTTTCCTGTCCTGCAGGCCTTACTTTCTGCTTTCTCTTGGAGAACACATCCACACTCCTCCAGAAAAGCCATCTAGGATCCACCCTGCCTCTCCACCCCATCTGTTTCCCCACTGCCCTAGCTCAGCAATATTTCCTCCAGGTTCTGAGTCTTTGTTAGGAGATCAAGAGCTTTAGGCTAACAAGAACTGTGGTCCCATTCCTCCCATCGTGCAGAAAGCATCACAGCTGTGGCTGACCACCAGCCCTAACGGTAGCATGACCAAGGAAGGTAGCGGGGGAAGGGTGGGATGAGCTGGTCAGATCTTAGCTGGCTTCTTTTGCAGATGGGTACCCTCAAGAGTGTCAGAGAGCAGACAGAACCAAGCTCAGAGCCCCTGGCCATGTAAGGTGCTGTAGGAACTCCTGGGAAGGGGAACAAAGCTGTTATAAGCATTGGTGGTCACTAGCACAAAGGGTAGAAGTGACAGATGGCATGAGAGTATAATATAGCTTATTGGGGGCTGGAGAGATGGCTCAGTGGTTAAGAGCTCTGGCTTCTCTTTCAGAGGAACTGGGTTTGATTTCCAGCACCCACATGGTGACTTAGAACCATTTGTAACTCTAGTTCCGGGGATCCAGTACCCTCTCCTGGCATCCACAGGCATTGCATGCTTGTGATATACAGACATACATTCAGGCAAAACACCAATACAAAATATAAAAAAAATCACTTATTGGATTTTAAGTAAATATATATGCATTAATACATGTGTGTATAGATATACTAGAAATCTGCACTTTGAGGTAGATTGGGGGTTGCTCAGTGGCAGAGCACTTACCTAGCATATGCAATGCCCAGGTTCCATCCCAGATACTGAGAAAATGTGTCACAGTTGAACTATTTTTAAACTCAATGTCCAAGGACACTAAGTGCACTGACACTGTGGTGCAGTCCTGGCTACCACCTGATTCCAAGGCCTTTTTCTTTCCCCACCTCAAATCTCTGCCCCCATTAAGCAGCTGCACTTTCCCAGCCTTCAAGGTGCTGACCTGTCTAGGTGTCCGGCACGAGGAGCATCAGACAGCATGTGTCTGTCTATGTCTGTGTTATGTTAACTCAGCATGGAGTCATCAAGGCTCATGCATGTTGGAGCCCAGGTTAAAACTGCCTTCCTTTTTTTTGAAAGTCTAGCTCTGGCTCCATCGTGGGGGTGGAGGGACCTTGGCTTCTCTGGGCAGGGTGACATCCAGGCAGCTTCTTTCTCTTATCTGCTGCCCACTAGCTGCAGTGACTATGGGCATGCAGCTGCATCTTCAGTTACCACCTCCAGAGCTTGTGGGTTTGTACCCTGAGGTAGAATTACCACAGGTAATTCTGATTTTAATTTTGTGGGGAGCTACCACCCTGCTTTCCATGGTAGCTATGCAGCTTTTGGCCTCACCCATGCTACACCCACATCCCAGCTCGTCCTTGGCTCCACGTTCTTTGTTATTTCCAGGCCTTGAAATTTTATGTATTTATGTATTTGTTTATTTTCACTGCCATCTTTATGGGTGTGAAGTGGTCCAGGTCCTTAGATAAGGCTGCAGCCTCCCTGGACCATTCTTGCTGTTGTCTCTGGCTGCAGCTGCTGTCAGTCCACTCTGATGGGCGACCTCTGTATAGGGCTGTGTGGGATATGTTCCTTCCTAAGGCTGCTTCTGAGCAACAACAGCAGCAGTGGATCTTTTAAGGATCCAGGGCTGGATGTAGCTGCCTTTTCCAAGGGGCAGGCAGTGTGTGCTGCTGGGAGCCCATGCCCTGCTCTTTGGTCTCCTTTCCACCTGCTGCTTTAAAGCTCTGCTTTAAAGGCCAGAGGTTTCTCTCCCAGAGGTGAATTTCTCTGTCTTACCTGGCAGGCTGCAAGCCGAGGTGGATGAGGTTGTCGGTTCCAAGAGGCATCTGGACTACGAGGATCTGGGAAGATTGCAGTACCTGTCCCAGGTGTGCAGTGTGGGTGAGCTGTCTCTGGGTAGATGTGGGGAGTTGACCAGCACTTCACAGGGTCCTCCTTGGAGCCCAAGCTCCCTTGGATTCAGCAGCAGGATGGAGAGGCCCTCCAACCCCCAAGCATTCAGCCAATGGCAGAAAGTGGCCCTTTAGCAACTAAGACTGAAATTGTACCTCCAGGCAAGGCTGGTTCCAAAGCTTTTTCCCTTGAAGCTGGCTCAGCAGGCCCCTCCAGTCAGCCAAGCCCAGGGCTCCCTGCCCTAGGCAGTTACTCTGTGGGAGGAGAGGGGCCCTGCCTTCTGGTTGCAGTACTGCCCCCGTGTCTTTCTCCTTTGGTCACAAGAGTGATGGCAAGGGTAATATTCTAGGTATCTGGGCTATCCTGGGATGGGGTGTGTGTTCAATGGGAATGGGATGGGGACAGAGTGCATTGCTCTTGGCCTTGGGAATCTCCTGGGTTCCTGTATTCTTTTCTTGCATGTCCTCTGTAGGTCCTCAAAGAGTCTCTGAGGCTGTACCCACCAGCATGGGGCACCTTTCGCCTTCTGGAGGAGGAGACCCTGATCGATGGGGTCAGAGTCCCCGGGAACACTCCTCTCCTGGTGCGTGGGGCCCACAGGCCTCTTTGTTCCCAGGGTGGCCAATGTGGGACTCTCTCTGAGTTCAGGGAAGCCATGGGTCTGTTACCGTTATAACATCCACTTCTGGCAGCCCTGTATTTGCCTGAGTGTCCCTGTGACCCTGCCAGGTCCTCTTCCCCCTTCACGTGTCCAGCAGATATGTAACATGAGGGCATGGTTGGTTTCTGTCCTCCCACAGTCATTAGGTCCCAAAGAAATTACACAGAGTCTATATTAATGATAAACTGATTGGCTCATTAGCTCAAGCTTCTTATTAGTTCTTGTAGCTTATATTAACCCATTATTCTTATCTATGTTAGCCACATGGCTCGGTACCTTTTTCAGCGGGGCAGGTCACATCCTGCTTCTTTGGTGGTCTGGGCAGGAGTGGGGCGGGAGCTTCCTTCTTCCCAGAATACTGCTGTTCTCATTGACCCACCTCTACTTCCTGTCTGGTTTTCCTGCCTTCCTGCCTGGCTATCGGCCAATCAGTGTTTATTTAAATCATGATTGACAGAATACAGACAATTCTCCTGCACTACTCAGATAGGTCTAGAAAGGAAGTGCTCCACGTGCAGAGAGGCTTAGGCACTTTCCTGGGGCCCCAGAGCTGGCAGGAGAGAGATCTGGAATATTCTTGGGGTCATCCGTGACTCTGTGTGTGTGTATTGTATATGCGTGTGTGTGTGTGTGTGCATGTGTGTGGGTGCATGTGTGTGGGTGCACGTGAGATGTATGCACGCATGTGGATGCTCATGAATGTGGAAGCTGGAGGTTGATGTCAAGAACCATCATCCTCAGTCCCTTTTCTACCTTACTCATTGAGTCAGGGTCTCTCAGCCAAACCCAAAGCTCGCCGATGTGGCTAGTCTCTCTGGCCAGCTTGCTCTGGAGATTTTGTCTCTGCCTTCTGAGGCTGGAGCTGCAACAGGGCAGCCATGCTCACCTGGCATTTTAAGATGGTCTTGGGCTCCAAACTCTGGCCCTCATGCTTACATAGCAAGTGCTTTAACCTCTGGACAATCTCCCCAGTTTTTGAGCGCTCCCCCCCATTTTCTTAGCTCTTCTCCTCCCTGTAGCTCCTCCTCCACTGCGGCCTTCTTTCTCCTCCTGCCCTTGGCCTGTTGCATGCAGCTGAATTGTGTGCAGTTCTATTGTGTGTACTTCACTCGCTCACTGGGCTCATTGTATGCAGTGCTCCCTAACTCCCTCACCCATCTCTGCATGCCCCTTGTCCACCCCCAGGAAATGATCACTGTACTCAGCTTAGCACTTGCCACTGCCTTGATCTATCTGTGGATGTGGATAGATCCTGAGTGGGTGTGCCAGCTCAGTGCTCATGAGGCTAAGAGAGATAGCCACGGGCACAGAAGAGCTGTTAGTAAAGTAGAGATGGGATGAGCAGCAAAGCAGGATGAGGCTGCACACAAGGCTTTGATAGAGAGGAGGCCCCACCCCAGCTCCCTGGTGACCCCTGCCTTAGCCTCAGGTTCCTGTGAGCCTCATCATCCTTGCCTAGTATTGGGTGTCAGGTATGAAGTCAGTCCATTCATGTGCGTGGGATAATGCCCTGCAAATACCCCTGGTTCACAGTAGATCCCCTGGCTCCTCACCCTCGCCTCACGCTGCCACTCCCTTTCACAGCTCAGCTCCAGGCTGCTGTTCTCATGGGGAGGTGAGGTGGACAGGCCCAGCATGGCCAGTGCCCATAGCCCAGTTAGGGGACACCTTGCTTTTCCAGGGCTAGACGCATAGCTCTTGAAGACCCAGGGTGTGGGGTGTCCCAGCTCTCCCAGGAGGTACTGTGAGTTCAGGTGAAGGTGGTGGGCTGCAGTTTCCTACTATTTGCTCTGAAGGCTGAAGCAAGCCTAAGGTGAAGGGGGGTCAGCCTCCAGTAATCAGGAGGAAGGTGCTTCCCAGCGCCAGGCCTCAGTGTATGGCTACTTAGTTGCTGGGTGACTTCAGGTAAGCCTCTGAGCCTGTTTTCTGTACAACAGGGGTCACTGTGGCTGTCACAGGGCTGTGCCAGGCATGGGGTGGTTCAGCACACCCTGATGGTAATGGTTATATCACAGTGTCCCCTCTCTTCCTCTTTGAGGTTTTCCAGGGGGGCAGTGGAATGTCACACCTATCTAAATAGATAGAAAGGGCTGTGCCACATCAACCGAGGGGGGTGCTTCAGTGGGTTGGGAGGTGCAAGGGGAACACCCTGGGAACCAGAGACACCAGCCCCTTTGCCTGGCAGTTCAGCACCTATGTCATGGGGAGGATGGACACCTACTTTGAAGATCCACTGACCTTCAACCCCGACCGCTTCAGCCCTGGAGCGCCCAAGTAAGTTCCTCTGTGAGCTGCCATGATGAGGTCTGTGGGAGAAAGCTTCTGGGCTGAGCCACCTGCACCCACAGAAGCCATTCCTCCAGAATCCTGGGAGGGGGTTGTCGGGGACATCACAGCTTAGGGACATTGGGCCACTTGCTGTCTCAAGTTTCTTTTCTTCTGCTGTGATAAATACTCTGACAAAACTGACTTAAGGGGGAAAGATCTTGAGGCGGCTAGCATGTGGCGTGTTTGTGCCGGTGCTTGCCTTACTCTTTCCATCTTATGCAGTCCAGGATGCCCTACCCAAAGAATGGTGCTGCAGTCAGTGGGCGGGGCTTCTCACTCAATTAATGCAATCAAGATAATCCTTTACAGGCAGGCCTCCTCCCAACTTCTAGTTCTGCCAAGTTGATTAACACTAACTATCATGCCGAGGGGCAGAGCTCACAGCTTGCTGACGATGGCTCTGCTTCTGGCCCCAGCCTAGTGGTAGGAGGGGACAGTTGTGTGGATGCCTTGCTTCTTGTACTGACCCTGAAGGGCCTCTCCCCTGCAGGCCACGATTCACCTACTTCCCCTTCTCCCTTGGTCACCGCTCCTGCATCGGGCAGCAGTTTGCTCAGGTAGGAGGTGGAGGGCTTGGGGCCTCCAAGAAAAAACTGCAGGGTGGGGGCTGTGCTGTGGGGGCTGGGGGTGGAGCGGAGCATGCCTGACAGGAGAAGGGAAAGGAGAGCCTATGCTTCTGTTTCTCCCCTGCCTCTTTCTTCCCCTCTGTCCTCCCTGGCCCACCCTCCTTCCCCGTGTCTTCTCTGCTTCTCTATCTCTCACCTTCCTACTACCGCCTCCCTCCTCCTTCCCTCCTTCTCTTTCCCTCCTTCTTTCCATGCCCTACCCCCCCTCCCACAGATGGAGGTGAAGGTCGTTATGGCCAAGCTGCTTCAGAGGCTTGAGTTCCGGCTGGTGCCTGGGCAGCGCTTTGGGCTGCAAGAGCAGGCTACCCTCAAGCCGCTGGACCCAGTGCTGTGCACCCTGAGGCCCCGGGGCTGGCAGCCTGCACCCCCACCCCCACCCTGCTGAGCCCCAGGTAGGCTCCTCGGGCCAGGGCCTCACTGGCCCCCATTGCTGCCCATGGCCACTTACTGACACCCTGACCCTTCTTCTGCCGCCTTCCATGATGGCTCCTGGCGGGCCCTGTACCCTCGCCTGCTTCACAGCCCAGTGCTTCCTGTCATCTGCTGGCTTTTCAGCCCTTTCTGGTGGGCTCCGCCTGACTCCCAGCCACTACCACCTCCCACCATCGTCTCCTGAACCTCTGAACTTCTGCACTGGCCACATCCTCAAAAGAGACACCCTAACTCTTGCTCACTCCCTAAAATCTTCAAGTGACACATCCCCCAGGAAGCCCTCCTTGCTACCCATGGCCGGGCCAGGGTCCCTCCTCTGTGCTCCCTCGGTCACTTGTGCTACCTCTAACACACTGACCACACTGTATTGTGAATGTCTGCTCATGTGACCAGCTGCCCTGCCAGGCTGTGAGTGCCACAGGGCAGGGTCTGTGTGCACTTTGCCTCTGAGGCCCCTGTTGCTAACTAGGGTCTGGAACAGAGTTGATGCCCAATAAATGTGTGTTGACTGCATGAATGAATGGCCGCCCAGGCCACGATGCTCTCCTTTCTTCTGGATGCAGGATGGGTGATGAGGTTGCTCCTTGGGAGCTGGTATAGCTCTGGAAGCTGCCTGCTTACAAATGGCCCTAGAGAGGCCCAAGCAATACCGCTGTGCAAGAAGCCTGCCTGTTACCAGAAGGGCCTGGCTTTAGCAGAAACCAGTTCCCTATGGGTAGAGTCTGTGCAGCAGGGTGCTGAGTGACTCTGGGATTACAGGAGGGGTCCTGGCATCGAGAATTTGATTTGAGAAGGGGGTTTGTGTTGGTTGACATCCATACCTGCCTCACACCTGTGGGCACAGTGCTGTACCTACTGACTTAGCCATAGCATGTTTGGGAGCATGTCAGATCTCAAGGTAGAGAGGAAGCCCTTCCTTTTATAGGCTGCCTGGCAGGTCATATGCTCTAGGCCAGTCCAGGGGGAATGGTCCGAGCCTGTGTCAGCGACAAACTGCCTTCACCCATCAAGGCTCCATCTGTGCCCTGGGGAGGTGTAGACCAGAGAGGGTCTTCCTTGTATGTGACCTCCTGTGGTCCTTGGCAGTCTTAAGGGTGCCCCTCAGAAGCTTTTCAAGGGACGGATGAAGAGGCCAAGGCTAAGGAAGACAGTGATTTGCTCTGTACAACTGGGACTTGGGGTGCACTGGAAACGGGAGTGTGTGCCTGGGTTCCTGGCCTGTGCCTGCCCCAGCCCAGGTTGTCCTGCACAAGGACTTTAGTCTCAGCTTCTGAGGGATTAGAGCGCTTTGGTCTCAGTAGGGGACTAGGGACACCTCTGGAACTGCAGGTCAAGCTCCTGTTCTATTCCTCTCCTGCCTCTCTCTTTCCAGCGCCCTGACCAGAATCACCACTCACTGAGAAGGGCCAGGCCTGGCCCGTGTTCACAGGCAAAGCTGTCCCTGACTTCTCACCAGCCTTGTCACTAGGCATGTCACTGGGTACTCTTTCTCCTCAGTCCTGCCCTGCCACGACTTCTCCACCCTGCCCAGGGCACCTCTGAAGTTCACCAGCTGCCTGCCCCATGCATGCCAGCCTTGACCCCTACAGGAAAGCACCTCCCTCATCACCTACCTGAAAGGGTCACAGGTCTCTGTAGGGGCACAACCTGGCCTCACCTAGAGGGTCAGATCTTTCCAGAAGCGTCAAATCTCTTATGTTAGCATCCTCTGGCTATGGACTGTTAATTGCTGAATCTGAGTCTTCACATCCTTATTTCCCCAAATCCTCCCAGGAGACAGGGAGGAAAAGTCAGGTCACACTCTCATGGCACACACTGTCACTGCAGGCCTGAGTTAGATCTCTGCGCTGAAACCTAAAGGATGGAGAGATAGAGGACAGGACGTGCCCTCTGCCACCCCCTGTAGGGTTGATGCCTTGCCCAGAGCTCCTGAGCCACTCCCTACCACACAGCGGGCTGTCTGTGAGGGGCGGGGCCTCAGACCACCCAAGGTCAAATCCTGACCCCACCTGTCACTGGACTCCAGTTTCCTCATCCAAAAGGAAGGACAGACTGCAGGACTCACATCTCTGGGCTGGCGGAGCAGTTAGGCGAGTTCTTACATGGGGTGGAGCGCGACACGGAGCCGGAGAATGGAGAATCCCTGGCCCGTTGGCACTTACACGACTTTATTCCTTGTTCCTCATAGGGAAGGGCAGGCTTCGGAAAGACTTGCAGTTCCCAGAGCAGCCACATGGGGACACCCTGGAGCAGCTCCGGCATGACCTGCTCGCCCACTATGACAGGGTGCTGCTTTCTACCTTCCACAGTCTGCTCGGGGCTTGGGGTTGGGAGGCGCCAGGCTGCTGTCCTGCTGGCCAACAACCTGGTCCTCCATTTTCAATACCTTTCCAAGAAATGGACCTGGACTATGGGGTGATGGAAAGGGAAAACCTTAGGTTAAGAGCCAGCTGGAACTCACGGGCCACAGATGGGATCCCGGGCCAGAAATCACAAATGGGAGGGGGCTGAGTCCAGGCTCTCTGTGAGGCTTGAGATGCCATCCTCAGGGGCTCTGGAGTGTTGCTGCCTCCTTGCCCGCCTCTAGGCAATGATGACTTTTTCTGAAAGCTCCCTCCCTTGTGAACTTGGACACAAGAATGTGGGGGGGCATGAGTTCTGAATTTATATTCTCCCCTGACAGGAAGCTTTCAGTACTCACACCCAGGCAGACAGATTATACTCTGCCTTCCCCTCCACCTTGAAGCCCTTTAACAGTTGGTTGCTCCGGCTCCCAAGCAGTGGCTACCCCAGCAGGAGGCATGCTGGGAATTCTCACTGCCAGGGTTAAGGTGTGTGTTCTGGTCCTCTGAGAGAGTGGGGATTCCACTGGGTGCTGGCTCATGGGGAAGCACCCATCTTGCTGGGTTCAGTTCCCAGCTCCTTCAAAAGGGGGCTTGGCAGGTTTAAGAGTAGGGGACAACCATAGCAGGAGTATCTTGTCCATCCAGGTGGCCAGCCAGGTCCTTAGTTTATCTTGGATGGGGATGGGTGGGAGTCAAAGGACCCATTTCTGCTTCTCACTCCTTCCTCAGACCTTGGCTGGGGGTTTAGCTCGAGAGCAGAGTTTATGATCAAGTCTTCTGCTGGCCCTTGTATCAGGCAAGGGCCTGTTTCTGTGTGAGGGACCCCGGGGAGGGCATCAGTAGAGGGGGCTTCCGTGGCCTGTTGGGCACTACTTACAATGGCATGGTTTGGATTCAGCTTTCCAGGAATGTGAGTGAGGTCCCAGTTCTGTGGACACAGCTTAAAGGGGTTTTCCCTGGCACAGGGCCCAAGGCAGTGTGGGGGCCTCAGTATCCACCGGCCTTGCCCCGTTGCAGACCCAAGGATGGGAGGCCTTCCCATGAGCCTTTCCTGCTGTCACTGCAAGGTGTGGTTCTTAGAGCCCTAAGCCAGATGCAGGAGCTTTGACCTGAGGAACCCACAGTCTGCTCCTCTTCCCACCCAGGGATACTCGAGCAGCTGAACCGTCCTATCTGGCCTCTCTCCTGGCCTAGAGGCTGCCCAGGGAGTGTTTCATGTAGGTGCCTGGGCTGGGCAAGGGGCGCTGGGTATGTGGAGTTAATTTCCAGAACTGTGCTGGAGCACACAGATGTGTTTATGTGTGTGTGCACGCACACATGCATGCACATGGATGCTTGTGTATTTCCCATATGCATATGCTTCCTATAGTTGTGTATGAGTCTCACATACGTAAATCCTATGTATGTGAACCTATGTGTGTATAAGCTCCATGAGTACACATTTGTGTCTGCTTGGGTTTCTCAGTATCTCTGTATGTTCCCATAGTTTCCTCTTTGCATATAAGATGTGAGTCTTCATGTATGTCTCTGTGTGTGTTCACGTGTATGTGTCTCAGGCTGTGTGCAGCTGGGTGTGTCTGACCTTACCATAGCTGGAGGAGGTGTTTGTTCTAGTCTGAGTTGGTGGAACACGTAAGAAGCACCTCCCTGGGCTAAGCCGCGGTCACGCTCAGCCCACATACCGAAGTCAGGCCTCCTCCACAAGGCTACCTGGCAGGAAGCACAGTTCCATTCAGTGTGGACACGCAACAGCCTTGGGGTCCTGCTCACTGGGGTCCTGGGGGAGGCTGTGTGTTCTCCCACCCAAGGTTAAGAGAGAGGCATGCCTCCTGCAAAGAGGGGGTGCTGGACACCCAAGGCCGGGTCAGATGACCTGGAGAAAGTGAGTGCAGCAGAGGGAGAGGGGTAGGAAGTGGGCGTCCTCTGTGACCATGTCACCCAAGTCAGGCTCGGGGCTGGGCATCGCTGGTGTCCAGTGAGCGGTGACCCTCCATTCCCCATTCTCTTTTAAAGGCCCCAACTCTTGCCAACATCTCTCATCCCACCTGCTGGTCTCTTGCCATTCTTGGAGTGCCATGAGTTCTTTCTTATGCTAGGCCCTTCTGCACATCCCGACCCCTGGTAGTTTCCTAAATTTTTGTTAAACAGTTCCCCACAGGAATGCCCCATGACCACCTGCCTGCCTTCCTGACCTTAGCCCCTCCACTTGCAGCAGCTAGGGTCCTTGGGTGACTGCACACAGGCCAGGTTAGGGCCTTGGTAGTGGCTACCATGCTCTGACCTCACAGACATATATACATATACACATGTATGTACATATGTACATGCTCACATGGAAGCACATATCCACATTGTCACATACACACTCCACATGCCCACGACCAAACACATGTATATATACACATGCATATCCACATGCCCACAAATTCTCATACATGTAGTGGGCTTATTCGCTGCTGTTATGATCTCAAGGACAAGAGAAGTTGTTATTTGTTTTCTCCTAACACATGTTCCTACAATAAAGAGAACAGGAAGGGACTTGGGGCCAAGGACAGGAAAGGGAAGTGGCCTGTACACAGGAGCCGACACTGGGCTGTCTCTCTGGGTGGGATGGCTCCAGGGAAGGAGGCAGAAGCTCCTTGTGGTATTTGGGCAGCCCCCGCCAGGGAGGATATGGAGGTTGGGCCCAGGCTTGTCCAGTCATCCCAAGGCCCTTGTAGAGCTGGTGACTGTCCTGGTCTGTGTGCCGCCAGACTCCTTCCAGCCCTGGCCCTGCAGGCTGCCTTCCAGGGCCAAAAGTGAGCATCTCTGTGGCTTCTCCTCCCTAAGCCCCACTATTTACCTTATACTAGGACATGCCGCGTACCTGACACCCTGGCTGCAGCTGTGGTGGTCTCCTGGACCCTTACAGTGAGTCACTGGACTATTCTGCCCTGAAATGTGCTCCTGTGAAATGAACCTATCCCAGGATTCCAGAACAGTTACTGCAGGAGATGAGACCTGAGGCTGGGCATTATATGGGAATCTTGGGACTCTTCTGCCCCCTAGCTTAGGCCCAGCTACACAAGAGATGTCCATTAGTGCTTCCTAATGTGGAAGGAGAGAAATAGAGTGGAGCACCATAGCCCAAAGCCACAGGTTCTGAGAGGCAGGTCTGACTCTCCAGCATCATGCCAACACCCTTCTAATGGCCACTCCTTTCCTGGTCTTACCTCCCTGGGGACACAGACGCTGCCTACTGTGACTTACTGCACACCTAAAATTCTGTGGCTCCCTGGAACTATTGATTCCCAGTGCCCTTACCCTCTGTCTTCATTACTTTTCTGTGGTTGTGATCAAACACCATTACCAAGGCAACTTATAAAAGAAAGCATTTATTTCGGGTCTCGTGGTTGCAGAGGTTTAGAGTCCATGACCACCTGGGAAGGGAGCATGGCCACAGGCAGGCAGGGAGCACGGCCACAGGCAGGCAGGGAGCATGGCCACAGGCAGGCAGGGAGCATGGCCACAGGCAGGCAGGGAGCATGGCCACAGGCAGGCAGGGAGCATGGCCACAGGCAGGCAGGCAGGCAGGCGTAGCACCGGAACAGTGACTGAGAGCTCACGTCTTAACCCACCAGCACAAGGCGAGACAGAGAGAGACCCTGGGAATGACATGGGCTTTGGAAATCTTCAAACCAGTGACACACCTCCTCTAATAAGGCCATGTCTACTAATTCTTTCCAAACAGTACCACCAACTGGGGACCAAGTATTCAAATATATAAGCCTATGCAGGGGGGGCATTCTCATTCAAACCACCATACCCCAAAGGCTGTGTTCCTCCCACTGTGAGGTGAGGTGCTGTCCTAGGGTCCTACTCCAACTTTTCCCCAGTGCCCACCCTATTCAGCAAGTACTAGGTAGTTCTGACCTGGCTCCAGGGTCAAAGAGGAAGGAGAGACATACAGAAAAGAGGAGACAGAGACTCTAGGGATATGGAGACAGTCCCAAGGGGTTTGGGTTTGCTTTCTCTTTTATCACTTAAAATTAAGGCCTTAGTGGGAGAGACCCAGTGTGGCCATCAATTCTGGTTTGCTGGGGCTGAGGACATTCCAAGGAGGCAGACAGGACATTCAGGGCTAAAACGGGAGAAGTTCCAGGCCAACACGGCAGCTAGTCACCCTCGAGCGTATCCAACACCATATACTCCAACCCCACCTGATATTTGAACTTCCTATGTGTCTAACCAGGCTGTTCAGCTTCGCTTGTGTACTTCCAACGGCAATGAGCTCATTATCCACCAGAACAACAAGGGATAGCCGAGGAATCAACACAGTGAAGACTAGGGACTGACCACAGAGAGGGCCAAGGAATCGACACAATGAAGACTAGGGGCTGACCACAGAGAGGGCCGAGGAATCGACACAGTGAAGACTAGGGGCTGACCACAGAGAGGCTGAGTTACAGTGGTATTCAGGGGCAGTGGAGGCACAGGGCAAGAGCCCCTGAGCTGCCTGTGGGCGGTTAAACAGGAATAGGAGGACAGAAGGGAAAAGTGGAAAATGCCTGGTGTAGGGAACAGCATGGACCAGACCCGGAGACCAGGACTGAATTCTCTTGCTAGTCTCTGTGGACCAGTGAGGCAGTGCTGGGGTGAGCATCAGCTGTGACCTTGTAGCTCTTCTTCCTCACTTTTCCTGCGAAGGACTTCCTTTGAAACGGAGTAACCTCAACCCTCTGCTGGTCTTTGAGTTAGGAAAGGCCTCAGCACCCATACAAGAGTTGCCAGGAGGCCCTGGATCCATTTTTCGGAGGTGCTTTGGTCCCCTAGCACCAGTATCTGGCCCCTTCTCCAGGAAGCTCATCTGGAGTCTCCTGCCTTGAATGTGTCCCTCCACAAGAAAATGTGCTTCCTGCCTGGACAGTGCCATCTTTCAGCCTGTGCTGGAGACCCCTGCCACTCTCCTGCTGGCGACTGCCACCTTTTTCCTTTGCACCTGCTAGCTCACATTCCTGGAATGGATGTTGTAGCCAGACAACTCTTCCATGGAGACAGTGAAAGCATTCAGGGTCTCTCTGAGTTTATTCCCAGATCCGCCCTTAGCCCCTTTTCTTTAAGCTGCTTCACTTCCTGTGTGTCTCACAACTGGAATAACCCTAGGCCCCAGGGTGATGCCTCTGGGAGCCCTGGTCCTACAGCAGAGCTTCCCACTACCTTTTGGGAGCCAGGAGAGAACTGAGTTGACTCTTAGTCAAGCATACAGCAAATGCATACTAAGTGCTTGTAGCAGTGTGTTCTCTCAATTGTATGTTTCCCGTGTGAGCACGGAAGTCACCCCACTTCCCATCTTCACACAGCTCCCCAACATGTGTGGAACAGAAAGCACCCTGTGCATGCTCAGAAGTGTAGGTGCTCTTGGCTAAACAAAAGCAAGGCTTCCTACGCCTTGGAGGCAGACAGCCTGGCTCCAGATCCCGGTTACACCCCTAGAGGGCTGATTTCCCTTCAGGGTCACTTAACCCTGTCTGTGACATGGACCTAATGTGGCTGTCTGGAAAGCAGGATGAAACGACAAGTGTGGCCATGGTCCCAGCATGCACTCTCTGGCAGCATCTCTTGACATTCTCCTTCACTAAATGCCCATAAATGGTCCTGACTTAGTAGGTGGGACCAACTACCAGGAGGGAGGGAATAGGCATTCCATAATCTACAGAGCTGGGGTTCTGGACACTGATCCAGCATCCAGGGGTGCAATGGCTTCTCAAGCAACATTCCGGGGCTGCTGAGGAGAGGCCCCAGGCAGGGGAGGGCAGTGCCTAGAATTATCCACCAATCGCACAGGTTCCTGGCACCAGGAGCATGCTCTTATCTGCCCAGCCCAACATGGGGGGGTGGCCAGGCTGGCTGAGGCAGGACACTGCCTAGGAGCTGGACACGGAGCAGTCCTAAGCCAGACTGGGTGGGTGACGGCTGTTGAGGGCTCTGAGTGTCTCTGCAGGCTGGTGGCCAGCTGGCTGTCCATCTTCCCCACCATGTCGGACGGCGAGGGCCCCTCAGCTGGTGAGTGGCAGTGCTATATTTACCGGCCATAGCTCCGGTTGCAAAGGCAAGGTCTCTAGTCACCAAGGGCACCCGGCCCCCCACGGGCTGCAGGCACCAGTGAGGTGGGGACCCTTTCCTCCTAGCTTGACACCTGGGAGCTGCAGCCCAGCATAGGCAGTTTGAGTTTCAGTCCTGGCCGCACCCCCAATTTCCTAGTAGGCTTTAGCAGGAAGCTGTGCCTCTAACAGATTCTCAGACTGTCAGCCTGGAAAAGGGGCAGCACTGACCACAGGGTGAGGGAATCAAGCTAGAGGACTGGGCTTCAAAGTGGGTACAGGGTGCATGGCCTCTGACACCATATGCAAGGGAAGGCATGTCACCATTAGTCTGGGGTGATTACATAGGTCCTGGCAGGTTTCCTGGGATCCTGAGCCCACTGGGATGTCCTGAGTCCCTCCACCAGCTTGAGACCAGCTTGCTGAGACCTCCAAACCCTCTGGACTGGAGGTGGTTAGGGATACAGGCGAGAGGAGATGCAGTCAGATTCTGGGTCTTCCCCACACGCCCTGACATGTGGTGGGGATTGGTTGTCTCAAATAGTGGACAAGCTGTGACATTTTCCTTGAACTTCCCCTAGGCTGGGGAAGGGTGGGTGTGGAGAACAGAATAACCAGTGTTTACTGTGGGGCTCTGGAGGAAGTGGCCCAGGTTCCGATCTCTAGGTTGTGTGACATCGATCAAGTGGTCTGATTTCTCTGAGCTTCATTGTCTGTAGGTGTCAGTGGGAATGTGGTTAGGTACCTGACTCACAGTGTGTGAGAATTACAGTGATGTACAAAAGCAGCTGCTGGTGCCCGGTGTGCCATGAGTGCAGTGGCTCCTTTGAGACAGGGTAAGAGGGCACTGAGGGCAGGTGCTCAGAGGCACACATGGGCTGGGCATCTCCACACAGTGGCGTCCTTGGTAAGACAGTGCTCAGTTCTGCCCCATAGAGACTTTATCCTAAAACCTCACCTTGGTGATCCTTGGGCATTCACAGGCATGCCAGACTGTCCCAGAAGGCACTGTGATATCTGATGGACAGTCTGGGCCTGGCTCTGTGCATGCATGTGTGTTGGGAGAGAGACATGGACAAAAGTGGCTTGACCTCGCCTGCTTCCATTGGGCGCCAGCAGAGCTGGCTGCCAAGCATTGCTGCTACGGCTGTGGAGGCCCCTGGTGCCTGGGGAGCAGCCAACAGCAGTCTCTGGCTGGCCAGGCCCCACACCTGACACAAACCCGGAATAGCTCTCCCTGCACCCAGGACACAGCCCTCGTTTTAGCATTTTGTAAAGCCACCCGTAGGTAGAGTATTTCAGGAAGGCAAAGACAATATTTAGCCTGCCAGGGCAATGGCGTGGCACTGAGTGTACGTGCATGTTGGGCCTGGGGGCCAGAGTGTCCTCTCTGTCTTGTCCTTGACTAGGAGAGGGGCATTGGGTTGGGGGCCTGGAGCTGGGGTCAGTGCTGGCTCACTTTGTCCTGGATCAGCAGAGGCCCTGGGCAAGTTCTAAGTGTCATTTTTCTGTAAAGCACAATATGATGGTCTTTGTCCTCCCTACATGGGTTTGACACAGTGCCTTGTCTAAGAATATAAACATGCCCTGCTAGGGAGGCTGAGGCAGGAGGATTTCAAGTTTGAGGCCATCCTCAGCTTCATAGAGAGACGACCCTGTTTAAAAAAACAAAACAATAAAAAACACAAGAGACACCTTTCCCCCAGACAACAGCAAACCAAACTGGCTGGTGGGTGCAGTGTAGGAGGGTCTGTGCAGGAAACCATCTCCTTGAATACGTGTCTGACATTCAGGTTTCTCCGCGACTTCTGCCTCCAGCAACAGACCCAGGAAGCTGCAGTGGAATCTCCCTGTTGTCCCTAACCAGTCTCAGGGACTGTGACAACAGTATCAACGTTCTAGTCTTTGGGCACTGCTCCATAGTTTTCTCATCTATTCAAAGGGGCCACTGAAGTGAAGGGGCTCTGCCCTCTTCATGCCATGGTAGGAATAAAGGAACGCAAAACACCATTATAATGTTAGCTGTGTGAGGGCTGGATAGTCAGGAAATAAGCTGAAGGGACCAGGGCACCTTCCTAGTCCTGGCCATTTTGGACATGCTGTTTACTGTCTGGAGGTGAGGGACATCAACTCCACCATAGAGCTAAGAAAACAGAAATCCAGGGGGCAGATGGCACACCCAAGGTCATCTGACTGCTAGACCTAAACCAAGCTCCCCCCCCCCGTTTTCTTTGCTCAGTATCCAGGTAAGGTCCTTCCTTATTCCAGGAATCTCGACCTGCCTTCAGTAACACCCTTTTTTTCAGAGATAGCTAGGTAGCTCAACACTGCCTCCAATTATCTGGAGCCTGTTTTAAAAAAATGTGGTACCTTGTTAGGGCATCCGGAAAATTCCGTGGAGAGGGGAGCACAGCAGGCGGTGCAGACTCTGCGATTTATGGCCCTCTGCCTGGGCGGGCAAGCCTGGGGGAGGCTAAGGTTACCTAGGAGTCAGCATTGTATTTATAGCAGGAACTGCCCGGCCCACCAAAGGCATGGCCTTTTCCATGCCTGCATTTTAGACTAGACTCTACTTCCGGGGTTCAGGGGTAACTTGGATGCATCACTTGACTTGGCAAAGCTTTAGTTTCGTCATTGGTGAAATGAGGACTTGGCGCATCCCTCACTGGTCCTGTGTCAGCACCTTCTGGACAGACTGGTCCTGAAGGGATGATTCCACACATCCCAGCAATCCTGTGTTGGCCTTACAACATCCAGTCCCTTTCAGTAGGAAGGAGTAGCCCAGCCCTGGGCTGTCAGTTCTCTGCATTTAGGAAGGGAAATGACGTGTCTGGTCAACGCTGAGCCTTAAGAACAGCCTACTGTGTTATCAGACAATGGTGAATGCAGTCAGACCAGCTCAGGGTTCAAATCCCCACTCACTACTCACTGGCTCTGTGGCCTCGAGCAAGTCATTTACCTGATGGATGAACATTTGTCCTACTGGAGAGCATGGTGTGTGTGTGTGTGGGGGGGAACCATAACTGAGTCTGCGGGGGGTCAAAAGTGAGTACATGGTTGGGCATGACTGAGTCTATGGAGGAGGGGAGGAGACAGTGTATGGGGGTGGGGGTGGGGTATAACTGAGTATGTGTGTGATTGCTGAGTGAACTTACATTTCCTCCTGTGTAACTTCTGCCAAGTCCACTGCAGTCAACCTATTCTTACCTTGAGAAATGGCTGTTCTTTTTGTTTGTTTGTTTGTTTGTGACAGGGTTTCTCTGTCTGGATGTCCTGGAACTTGCTTTGTAGACCAGGATGGTCTTGAACAGAGACCCGCCTCCTGGTCTCAGAAGTGCTGGGATTAGAGGCCACTGCCCAGCTAGAAATACTTGTTCTTGATACTGTCATGGAGGCAGGGTTGTTGTTCTATCAACATCACCCCCCTTCACACTCCTTTGCCAAGAGATCAAGCTAAGAGGGCCCCTGACATCCTCACAGGCTCCCCAGATACTTATTTCTTGAAGTGCTTGGCTCTCTGCCTCAATTCAGAGACATCTTCCCAAGACACTGGGGGAGCCATCCAAGGCTCACTTGGTTTGTCCAGATACATGAGAGGCCCGACTCCTTTCTCCCAGGGTCTCATGCTGATTCCTCAGCAGGCACCAAGGCAGCCCCGCCTCCTCTCCTTATCCTAGCTAACCCTGGCTCTTGCTTCAGTTTCTCCTTGGAGGCTGCCCCCAATCCATGCTGTCCCAGACTCCATCAGGACAGCTGTGCAGACCTTCGAGGACAGGCCTGACAGCTGTCCCTGTCCTGGGTTTGGGGCAGGCAAACCCTGTGAAAGGGGCAGAGAGGACTCAGGAGTGACCCTGGAACACAGAGGAGGCCTCTGAGGTGACCTCAGGTCACTGGTTCCAGAAAAGGACTGAGGTAGTCTGGGTTACTCTGATGGTCTGAGTCATGCTCTCTGCCTTGGGTATCTCAAGGTGCACCAGCATGCTGGCCCCAGGACAGCAAGAGGAGTGACATGATCTCAGCATCCAAAAGACTCAGTGACGGCAAAGCACCTGGATTCTGTCCTCCGTGCCTGCTGACTGGCTGACTGACAGCCTGCCTCAGAGCCTTGTGAGCATCTCAGGAGGAGATGAACCCAACACTATCCATCTGCTTTCTGTGACAGTGACAGAGTGCCCAAGACTCTTACATCACAAGAAGGAAAGGGCCAATTTGCCTTCACTGTAGGATTATATGTAGTCCCTTAGCACTGTGGCTCGGGCCTGTGGCAGGCAGGACATTATGGTAGGACACATGGTAGCAGAGTGGCTTATCTCACAGTAGCCAGGAAGCTGAGGGAGAAAGAGGAGGGGACAGGGTCCTGGTAGCGTCTCCCAGAGCATGCTCCAGTGACCGAACTGCCTCCCATGGGCCCTGCTTCCTAGAGTTTCCACCATCTGCTGATAGTGCCACAGACCAGAGGCCAGAGTTTTAGCATATGGGCCTCTAAGGGACATTCAAGATTCAAACCGCTGGGATTAAAGGCATGTGGAGGCAGAGGCAGGCAGATCTCTGTGAGTTCGAGGCCAGCCTGGTCTACAGAGCTAGTTCCAGGACAGCCAGAGCTACACAGAGAAACCCTGTCTCAAAAACAAAACAAAACAAAAAGAATCCAAACCCCATACCTCTCTGGAACACTATTCTTGGAGGGGTCTCTGGGCCCTGAGGCTCTGCTCCAGGCTGCTTGCCCTCTGGGGTTGAGGACTGTCTGATGTCCTCTTCCAAGTAATATAACTACATTCAGGCTTCATTCTATAGGTAGAAGGGAACCAGTGAAGATCCTGGAGCCAAGGAGGGGCCTGGATTGTTAAGTTTCTATGGAGGGAGGCACTGGAGAATGACAGTGGAGAGCAAGAGATCAGGGAGGACCCAGCAGAACATCTTAGTCTCATCTGGGAGGGGGAGGTGACACCGTGACCTTGGGGTGTTGTGGAGATTCCGTGAGATGTTGCCTTTCAGTTCCCTGTACACGTGGAGTCTGGAAGAGCAGTGGGTGGCCCTCTTTAAAATGTCCCTACAGATGTGGCAAGCACTCAGATATAGCTGGCGTGAAGGGATTAACCTGAGTATTACTGAGCTGCCTCACAGGAAAGGCTGGGTGTGGGACAGAGCAGGTACAGGTAGGTAGAAGCGCTGGATGGTCACTCCCATTTACTGTCCCTTATGGTTCATACTATACTTCCAGCTCACAGTCCCCGTGCTGTGCATGGGGAAAACTGAGCCCAAGAGAGAAAGATCAGATGAGTCAGCCAGGATTGGCACTGGGAGCTCCTCTCAGGCTGCTGTCTCTGACAGGTCCCATCGCCCCTAGCATTGTGCTGAGTGCTCTTGTCCCCCTCTTCCTGTTCAAAACCAGTCTGTCACCAGACATGGGAAGAGGGTCTGACTCGTCAGGACCTTCCCTGTAAAAAGAAGTCTATGTCCCTCCAGCAGCTCCCAAATAAACATACTGAGGCTTAATATATAAATTAAATTATAATTCATATTATAATTTAAATTATAAATGCTTGGTTGATAGCTCAGGCTTATTACTAGCTAACTCTTACATTTAAATTAGCCCATATTCCTTATTTGTACTCTGCCACATGGTGGCACCTTTATTAGCTTGGCACATTCATCTCCTGCTCCCTCTGCATCTGACTGGTGACTCCTGACTCCACTCTTCTCCTTCCCATAATCCTTAGTATGGTCATCTTGCCTATACTTCCTGCCTGACTACTGGCCAATCAGCATTTTATTAAACCAATTTGAGTGACAGATCTTTACAGTATACAAGAGGATTATTCCACAGCACTTCCCTGAGATTCGTGATTTCAGGGACTCTGTGTATTGGGATGTAGATTCTGTTGTCTCATTGGGCAACATTACTGAAGGATTTATAGTTGGCCTGACCACATCCTACACTACTTGCAGGAGTGCTAAGGTATTGGGTGTCCCAGTACAGCTGGGGCCCTCATTGTCCTGTGTCCAGGCATAGGCCACTTTCTCTTCCTGCATGCAAGGAGGTTATCCACTATCGTATTTGACACATACTGGCTCCGAGTCCCACAGGCTAGCCACACATGCCTGTGAGTGAGTCCCGTCTTTGAGTATCGGTAGGGCTCTCATGTGGGCTCAGCACAGCCTTCACACATGATCTTAACTCGGGGCAGCCGATGAATGAGTTCCCATTGCTGGAGCCATGCTCCGGAGTCTCCAGCACCCATGAGGACTTCCTGTTGGTGAGAAGAGACACAGGGCAAGCCAACAGGAAGCTGTTAGGAGTTCAGTGTGGGAATTTCTCACCAACTTGAATTGAACATCATTAACATAGCAAGATATTTTGTTTTAATCTATTTATTTATTTTGTATGTATATGTGTGTGTGTGTGTGTGTGTGTGTGTGTGTGTGTGTGTGTGTGTGTGAGCTTGGGTGTATGCCATACGTAAATATGGTGATCAGGGGACAGCTTGTGGCATGTGGGTCCCAGAGGTTATACTAAGTTCATCAGGCTTGAGGGAAACACCTTTACCCACTGAGACATCTTACTGGACCCTGTATTTTTATTTTTTCACAGTGTGTGTGTGTGTGTGTGTGTGTGCGTGCATGCACATGTAATAGTAGTCAGGAGACAATGTGGAAAAGGAATTGATTCTCTTCTACTATGTGGGTTCTAGAGATCAAACTCAGTTTAGCAGTTTGTCAGCAAGTACTTTCACATCCCGAGCTATTTCGCCAGCCTCTTTTTACCTTTTTCTTGTTTTTCAAGACAGGGTTTCTCTGTGAAGCTTTGGAGCCTGTTCTGTAACTTGCTCTGTAGACCTGGCTCGAACTCACAGAGATCTCCCTGCCTCTGCCTCCTGAGTGCTGGGATAAAAGGCGTGCGCCACCACCCCCGGCCATTTATCATATTTTTTAAAAAAATAAGGCAGTGGTGGCGCACACCTTTTATCCCAGCACTCAGGAGGCAGAGGCAGGCGGATCTCTCTGAGAAACCCTGTCTCAGAAGAAAAAGAAGAGAAAAAAGTTATTTTCATTTGGGACCACAGACTCTTTTCTTCTTGATGATAATACAGTCAAAATAAAGCGCAGGAACTGCTTGCCGAGGCAGGTCTAGCCCATCAGTGGTCCTTGCACGCTGCACTTTTATGTCAAGGTTGGCGCCCATTAGAAAGGCCTCTTTGTTTTCACTGCCTGTACTGAAAGTCAGGAGGTGCTTGGGTTGCTGTGGAAAACACAGATTGCTGTGCTTCACATTCGTGACGCTTTCTCTCTCATGCAAGGTCTATTCCAGTCGGCTCTGGGTAGAACAGGTCCCTTATCAGAAGGTCCCTTCCATACAGGCCCAGATTGCCCCCGCCCACTCCCCTTCAGGGTGGGTAAGTGTTGTTTGAGTGAATCATAGTAATATTATTGACTCTTCCCACTACAAGATTTTTTGTAATGTTACAGTAATCCACTTTAATTATGGAAGGCTCAGAGCGCATAGTGTAAACTGTGGTCAGCAGACATTCACGATGTAGGTCATGTGACTTACAACATGCGAATTACACAAAGCAAGGGGCAAGAATTTTCAAGTCATCTTGTTCTCCCACAGATGTGAATTTATACTGAAAAGCACAGAAATATCCCTTCATCTGTTCATGGCCACTCAGGCTGCTTCCGTCTCTTGGCTGGCTTGACACACTGCCTGGAGTGCAGATGTCCCTAGACACACTGGTTCCGTTTCCCCAGGAGTGAGATCTGGATCAGATGGTGGGTCTATTTTTAATTTTTTGAGGAAGCTCTATACTGATTTCCATAGTGGCCAGACTGGCTTACTTTCCCACCAGCCTTGGATGAGGGCTCTTTCTCCTCAGCTGCCTTTCAACTTTTAAATGTTTTGTAGTGTGTGTGTGTGTGTGTGTGTGTGTCTGTCTGTCTGTCTGTCTGTCTGTGTGTGCCTGTGTGTGTACAGATAATATGTGTGTGTGTGCAGATAATATGTGTGTGTGATAATGATGATGTGTGTGCAGATCATGTGTGTATATGTGTGTAGATGATACGTGTGTGGGTGTGTGCACTTGAGCACGTGTGTGGGGTCAGAATTCTCTCCATTCACCTTTACATGGTTCTCAAGATTGGACTCAGGTTTTTGGGCCTGTGTGGAAAGTGCATTTCTCCAGGGAAGCCATGTCTCCGGCCCCTCATCTTTTTGATTCCAGCCATTCTAACAGGTACAGGATGATGTCTTACTGTGATTTCAGTTTGCATTTCTCTGGTGATTACCAGTGTGGAGCGTGTCTGCATATACCTCATGGCCATCTGAACAGCTCCTTTTGAGAAACATCGATCAGGCCTGGTTGCTCATTTTGTAATTGGGTTGTTTGATTCTTAACTTTCGAGTTATTTGAGTTTCTTACTTTCTTTGTTCCTTTCTTAGGTTTTTGAGACAGGGTCTTACTAGCCCTGGCTTGGCCTGGAACTCACTCTGTAGACCAGGCTAGCCTTCAGTTTACACAGCTTTTCCTGCCTCTGCCCCCTGAGTGCCAGGATTAAAGGAATATACCATCACACCTAATGGGTCTTTCCTTAAAAAGTTAATTAATTAATTAATTTTTTTTATAAGACAGGGTCTATATGCTGTAACCCAGACTGGTCTATAACTTACTATGTAGCCCAGGCTAGCCTCAGAAATCACAATACTTCTCTTGCCTCAGCCTCCCCAGTATAAGGATTATAGGCCTGAGCTACCACACTCAGTTTGGATTTCTTTTCTTTCTTTTTAAGATCGATCTCTGTCTCTCTCTCTCCTTCCTTCCCTCTCTCCCTCTCCTTCTCCCTCCCCCTCTATGTGTGTCTGAGTGCATTTGCATGTACATGTGGGTGCCTCAGGTCGCCAGAAAAGGGTGTCAGATCTCTTGGAGCCAGAGTTTCAGGTGTGATGTGTGTCCTCTGCAAGAGCTAAACATGCTCTTAGCCCCTGGGCCATCTTTCCAGCTCCCTGAACTTCTTATGTGTCCTGCATATTAACCCTTTGTTAGATGTATACAGTTCTCCTTTGGGGACTCTTCCATGATCCCCGAAGATAACATGACCTAAGGATTCTCAAGTTATTGAACAAAACATTGCAGTGTTTACGTACACCTTACACAACCTCTGAAGTCTTTGCATTGTCTCTAGGCGACTATGCTTCCTGCCACTGTGCAGGGGCTATGGAAAGCTGCACGCCGTGCCGGTAAGGGAGAAATGACAAGGCCATCTGTACGTGTCCCGTAGAGGAAAGCTTGGGCCTAGTCACACAGCCCTTGTCAGCTACAGCATGATATTTGGCTTTTGAACGCTCTGTTTCCCAGTTGGCTGGATCCACAGGTGCAACAGGAAGGGCCCAGAGGGCAGACTGTCCTTTACAGAGTATTGTCTGCCATCCTGGGGGTGGTCTTTTGGCCCTGTGGGTTGTTTCCCTTGCTGTGCAGCAGCTTGTTCATGGAATATAATCCCATTTGTCTATTTGTGCCTTTGTTACCTGTGATTTTGAGATACTATTGAAAAAAAATCCGTTGGTGGATGAATAGATAAAGAAATGTGGGATGTTACAATGGAATGCTAGTCAGCCATAAAAACGAAAACGCAGCCAGCCACCTGCGACAACACAGAATGAAACTGTGTCACTTAACATAATGATGAGTCTGGCATCAGAAGACAAATCACTGCATGGCCTCACTCTCTTGTGGAATCTAAAGGAACTGATCCATAGATCTGTAGCATGCTTCTTACCTGAGCCTGGGGCAGGAGCAGGGCAGGGAGGAACTTGGACAAGGGAACAGAATCTTAGTGAGACTCAAGAAGTACATTCGAGATCTGTGGCACAGCATGGTTGTTAGGGGTGTCATGCCTCACTCATGAAAAATAGAGAGTGGATGAGAAAGGCTCTCGGGATTGGATAACCATGTGAGGGGGTCTGTTTGTTCATTGCTAGATTCAGGCAATGCATGCAGACTTCAAAACATCATGTGCACGCAATAAACCACACAAAATATAATTTCTCTGTTCATTTTAGTTGAAAAGAGGAAATGGGAACAGAGACAGGTAGAGAAGCAAGGGCAACAGGAGACCATGTATTAGCCAAGGAGAGAATAGCACATGTCTAGTTTACAGAATTGTGAGACAATAAATTTATGTTACTAACAAAAAGAGAAAGGAAAGAAAAGCAAAACATTAATTTCTGAAAGTTTTGGTTCCAGTCCCACCTAAGGGAAACATTGGCTCCTGATGGTCAAGAATCTCGCGTGTGCACATCTGTATGTTTGTGCCATATGGAAGTCAAAGGTCCCACTGTTTTTTTTTCTCAGTTACTCTCTATCTTATGTGTTTGAGACAACACTCTCAGTGAACCTGGAGCTCACTGATTTGGCTAGACTGGCTGACCATTTTGGCTCCAGGGATTCTTCCCTCTGCTTTCCCACCAAGGAGAATGCAGGTGTGCACTGCCCTGCTAGGGTTCAAGTAGGTTATCTGTATCAGATCAGGTCTTTTCCCTTGTTCAGCAAATTGTACGGACTGAGCCATCTCTCCAGCTCTAAAAGTCTCTTCTGTTTGGTGCAAGAGGAGTGTGACTGGCAAAGCCCAGAACAGACCAAGTGGTGATGTCCCAGGGAGCTCAGAAGAAAAAGATTGTAGAAAAACAGTGGGGAGATCTGTGATAGCTCTAGGGACAGTCTGTTTGGTGGCTCTGATGAGCACGATGGCATACAGTCCACAGAAGACTCAGTCACAGTGAACAGCTTTATCAGCTGGTGTAATCACAGGCCTGCAGTCCCAGCATGGGAGACTGGGCCAGAAAGATGGGGGTTTGAGGCCAGCCTGAGGTACAAAGTAAAACCCTATTTCAACTAACTAACTAACTAACCAACCAGCATAACACTGTTCTGGTAGTACACGTGCATAGCCAAATGAATTCAATTAAAAATTTGCCTCCTATCAGAGGGCAGAGTACAATACATCTTGGTTCTTATAACGAGAAGATCTTTTCAGTGCAGTCTGTGGGCTGGGGAGATGGCACAGTGTGTATGACCAGTTACTCCACAAGTCTGAGGACTTGAGTGTGAGTCTCCAGCACCCATGTAAAAAGCCAGGCATGACTTTGTGTGCCTATCACCCCAACAGTGGGGGTAGGGACAAGAGGATCCTGGGAGCTGATTGGCTGACCAGTCTAACAGAAATGGTGAATTTTTGGTTTGGTGAGAGACCCTGTCTCCTGCCTTTGCATGTGTGTGCATCTGATATTGATATGTATGTAACACACACACAAATACATATACAGTCACCACGCATGAGTTTTCAGCCTACATGATGTTTATGAGCCCTTCCCTAAGGATATATGATGTCACTAGGAATAGGGCTGGACGTGTAGCTGGGCTCTGCTCTGGGGACAGAGTGCTTCTGTGGTCTTGCATTGCTTGTAACAGCATCTTCTAGGAATCTTACCTCATCATTTCCGGTAGCAAAATGTCAAGTATTGGTCCAGCCACAAATACCCTTCCAGGCTCTCAGCTCTGAGGGGAGTGCTCACTCTGATGCCACAGTACTTACCAAGCATACACGATGAACCACCTGCTCCCTGTGGCCTCGGAAAACAGGGCTTCCTGGAGAGACCTGGCTTTGAAGCAGGAGGCCTGGCCTGGAGTCAGCTCTGTCTCAAAAGCCCGGGACTTGGGTGAGTCCATTGCCTCCAGTGTTCGCCACAGAACCCTGGCCAGGTGCACAACATAAAGACAAATGCATCTCTCTTCCCTTTGCCTGAGCCAGGGGCAGCCAGGGAGGCACCCCCAAAGCACCGGCCATCTGCTGGAGCAGTTGGGGACTGCAGCAGGCTCCTGGCTCTGCCCCATGACCAGAATAGGCTGAGCAACAGCACCTGTGGCGTTGGGACCCTCCGTCCTGCCCAGGGCTGCAATGATGGTGCCTGTGCCCTTCTCCCTCACAAGGGCTCACAGTCCCTTACAGAGAGAAGCAGGTTCCTGTCATGCATGTGCCCTACCTTGAGACGCCCCTTCCCATCCGTGCTTGCTCATTCAATGTGTCACAACCCTATCAGGTGACACTTATGCACAAGCTCAGACACCTGGGATAAGCACAGTTAAACAGACAGATGCTAACATTTACAGGAAGAGAAAACAAGACCAACCAAACTAACCAAAGACTTGGGGATTGTTGTAAGGGAAGGTCCTGAGTTCTAGCCCCTCTGTTCTTCCACTGATCCTAAGCTCCAACTCTTCTGGACATATAGAGAAATTTCTAGAAGACATTGAACTGTCCCAGGCCCAGTCTGTATCCAGGGTGTAATGGTGCAGGAGAGGGAGGTAGGGAGTCTGAGGAATATGCCAGCTGTGACTCCCAGGCAGTGGAATCCGAGGGGAGGACAGGCTTCCTTCTAGGAGTGGTCTGTGCTTTGTATATAGCAGAGAAAGGCCATGGCTCACAGGCCAGGACACTTCAGGGACCCAAGAGTACCCCATTTGTGTCTGTTGATCACTGCTCTGTCAATCCCAGGTTTGCATTTGGCCAGAGTTGACAAGGGGAGCTTGTGGACAGGTCTCGGTTGTCCCTTACTGCAGGGCCCAGGGAAGGAGGCTGGCCAATCCTGGGGAGCCCTAAGAGGAACTAGGAGGGCCCAGCTCAGCACCCGTAGTCTTCACAGGCGCCGAGTCTCTCTCCTGCCCTCTGGCAGACAGCAGTCAGGTAGAGAGTGGGTATGAGGCCACAGGACCTCCCTGCGGGGATTGCGGGGCTTGGGAAAGTGGACCCTTTGCCACAAAACCCCAGACCACTCTCCCTGTTGGCTTTTCGTCACTTGTTCTGTCCTTCCCAAAACTTGCTGAGTGTGTTGGGAAAGTGGTCTCATTAGTGATGAGATGACAGAGATAGGTGCCACCAGGGATAACAGGTGTAATGGCCATGAGGTTGTGTGTGTCCCCACTCCCTGCTAGGCTGGACTCCACTTGGGCCAGGCCTGGCAGGAGGAAAGATGGTAGCCAGGTTTTCACAAATGTATCTGGTGGCCTTAGTCACACTCAGGATAACAAGAGGGCAGAGGGCAGAGGGCTGAGGGCTGGCCCCATGGCTCCTGGACAGCTCCTGCCTATGACTCCAGGCTTGCCTTTTCAGGGGCATGGAGTGGATAGTCAAGGGAAGGCCAGGGGCACGTACAGCTGTGGGGGTAAGTCCCAAGTTCTAATCCTGCCTCCATTGTCCCGCCTCTCATTTTTTTTTGGGAAGGGAACTATTTTCTTGAAATATTACCCATATGCTAAGATTTGAGCATGTAGGGCTGGGGGTGTGGTTTAGTTGGTAGAGGGACTAGCATGTGTAAAACCCTGGCTTCTGTCCCCAGTACCGCCTAAAACCAGGTGAGATGGTGCATACCACATGGTACGTGCCTGTTATCTTAGCATCAGGAGGTAGGGATGATGCTCAGAAATTCAAGGTCATCCTTGCTGCATAGGAAGCTTGAGACCTTTTGGGACACATGGGTTCTTTTTATCTTGCCCAGCCTGCATTTGTTGTCAAGTGACGCCTCTCCCTCCCCTCAGCCTCTGGCAGCCTCGAGTCTGTTCCTGCTTCTCTGGATTGCTCACATGTGTGCTGCTGGATGCTGTACAGCTGAGATCTCTCTCACTTAGGGGAAGATCCAGTTTGTTGTTGCAGCCAGACTCAGAACCTCATTTTATCTCTTTGCAAGTCCCACCGTGGGGACTGATCCAATCATTAGCTGATGGCACTGGCTGCCACACCTGGCCATGTGGAACCTCCAGACTGTGACTTGTGGGTGCATATTTTGTGTTCTACTAGCACTGCCAGCTGGCGCGTCTGCCCTGACCCCACATTTCACATTTCCACAGGGAATGCATTATGATCGCGATCACTCTGGGGCGTATGGAGTGTCAACTCTCTATGGCTTTGGCTTCTCTGGCAACTAAAGGCTGCTATGCATTTTCTCAAATACTCACTGGTCGACGTTTCTTGGCTTTGTGGCCTCAAGCCTCAGTTTGCCAACCTGTATAAGGGAACAATGACAGCGTCTGCTTCTCAAGTTTAAGCAATGCTTAGGTCCTGATCCCAGATGCCTGCCAGTGGCCCTTGATGCTTGGAGCTGCAGACTGCATTGGGGTCCTTCCTCCAAATGCTAGTAGTAGAGAGGGACAAAGAGGAGGCCAGACACATGGAAGTGTGTGTGTCTAAAACCCCACCAGAAAGGCCACCAGAGAAGGTGCTGATGGACTGGCCCAGCCCTGGGTGATCTTCCCCAAAGCTTTGAAGTGCTGCCAGGCTGTGGATGGGCAGGCCAAGACAGACACTCCCTGGTGGAATGCAGACAGGACTGGCTGGCACCAAGTGTCTGACAAGGGGAATTGGTGTGTCCGTCTTATAAATAGTTTGGACACCCGGGGACTTGTGGCAGCGACTTTTACAGTCGTGCTGGTCACTGGAGGGCTCTGGAGGCAGGGGCATTCCCCTGTGAGGCTGTGCAGCTGTGTTCCATGTTGGGTGCCTACAGCCTGGTGGAGGTGCCGATGGTTAGATTGATTGTGTAGCCGTAACCTGAGCCGGGCGGAGGTGAGGGACCTAATCAGCCTGTCACAGTGGAAACCAACCCACCTGGGAACGGTGAGCTTATTAGGAGGCTCTTGGGAACAGAACCAGGCTGGGAGGAGGGGAGTCTCGGAGGGGCCTGAATCTATTCAGTTGAAAGGAAGGTTATACCCTGTAGAACTCTGGCTCTGAGCCAGATGTTCGTAGCTCACGCGGCAGGCTGAGTGCCAGAGTCATTCTCTGTCCTAGTAATGTATTCTGGGCCAAAGGGGCCACAGGTGGAGAATAGGGAAGGAGGGCAGGACAGAGGAACCAGACTGGCATTGGCACTTGAGTTCTGCCACCTGGCACCATGTGACCTATGACTTCTCCTGACACTTGTCTCCTCATATGTGAGACAAGCCTGCTGATGCAGAGATGTGAAGTGTCCCTGTAGGCTTGTGCATCTGAGCACTCGGTCCCCAGTGGTGGCACCAGTTTGGGAGGTTATGGGGCCTATGGGGGTGGGACCTAGCCAGACGAATGGGTTGTTGGAGGTCACCTTGAGGGTTAAAGTCCAGTTCCGACTGTACTTCGTGATCTACCAAACGTGTGGCTCTTGCTGCCACAGCCCTGAGCTGTTCCCATCTCCATTTCCCCTCTCAGCGAACGAGTAAATCCTCCCCTGCAGCTGGTCTGTCACTAGTGCTACGTCTAACAGATGTTTGACACAAGAAAACAGAGTAGTGCATGTGCTCACAGACAGAGCTGGGGAGCTTTCGCGCTATACGTGTGAGCTGTTGAGACAGGCTCTCAGGAGACGCTGGAAGGGCACCCTCACCTTACGCCCTGCGAACTCTTGGACTGCAGCACAGTTCTTCGGGCGCGTCTCTGGACACATAGGACTGTTTCTGGGTTTAGAAACAGCTTATTTGCACACACACACACACACGTGTATGTGTGTGTCCACATGTGTGGGTGTGTATGTGAGTGTATATGCAGAGGCCTGAAGCTGAAGTTGGGAGTCTTCAGTTCCTTTCTGCACTATCTCTTGCAGCGTGGTCTGTCAGTAGAACACAGATCTTGTCCATACAGCTACTCTTGCTGGCCCGAGAGGGCCTCTCTCCTCCTCTCTGATGCTGGGATTGCTGGTGGGCTGCTATCCCCCATCTGGCATTTGAGTTGTTCTGGGGAACTGAACTCTGGTCCTCATGCTTGGTGGCAAGTACTTTATCTCCTCAGTCCTAGGAACACTTTTAATCCTTCCGTGAAGCCTGGATCTCAAGGCTATTGTCCCCAGACATCAGATGCTCTGTCCTGTGTGGTCACTACAGTTTGGGCCTCACTGGCCTTTCAGCCCACCTGAGTGTTTGTGTCTGGTTTGGGAAAGAGTTGGTGAATGGAGAACCAAGAAATTCATGGGTTGCTGGGCACAGTGAAGCCTGTAGTCCCAGCTACTCAGACTGAGGCAGGAAGATTTCCTTGAGCCAGGGAGTTCAAGGCCAAACTGGACAACATTGCAAGACAGTATATAAACAAAACCCATCTCAGATAAATGGCAGGAACTGTTTCATGTGAGAAGAATCAAAATTGATCACTGTACCTGAGGTCCCCACATTTGCGGCCTGACATCCTGGCGTCGAGACTGTCAGGATATACCTGAGATATTTAGGGATATACCTGGTTGCAGTTACTATATGACAAGTTTACTTAACAAACAACTTGGAAATCACTTAGACAGCAAGGAAGGCTGAGTGTGAGATCTTACAGCATTATTACCCTGTTTCAGATGAGGGATTTGGGGCCTGGTATATGGAGTGTGGGGTGCCTGGAACCCAGTGCCCCACCAATATGGAGGGGCCCTGTATATATGCTTTTTGTTGGCCACTAACAGCTCTTTCCTCCTTCTATGCTTCCATCCTTCCTGCAGGGTCAGGCCCTTGAAGTAGGAAGCATCTGGAGCCCCTACTCCAGAAGAAGGGCTTGGGCTTCTGCTGCCTGCTCAGAAGTGCTGAGAGAGAGAGCCCCCCAGCAGGCAGTGTGACCTCAAGGGTGGGATTCTTCTGCCCCATGGCCTCTAGAACCTGAACCCTGGTTGGCCTGTGAACTGCAGCTAGCCAAATGCAATTGTCTCTGTTCTCCCTGCCCCCAGGGCCTCTTCAGAGCTGATTTACGGCCCTGAGAAAGCAGGGGCTGTGGAAGAGTAGTCATAGGCCTGTTTTCAGGAAGTATAGCCACTGTCACCCTTAAAATAACAGCTACGTGTTTTAAGGACCCGGAGACAACTCAGCAAAGGGCTTGCTGCGCAGGCTTGAAGACCTGAGTTTGGGTCCCAGAACCTGTGTAAAAAGCTGGCCGTGGAGTCACGAATTGTCATCCCGGCTCTGCGAAGGCAGACACAGGAAGATAACTGGAGCTTGCTACCCACCAGTGAGTGGTGGAGAGCAGCAGAGGAAACAGCTAATGTCAGCCTTTGGCTTCCAGTCACGTGTACGTGCATACACAGGAACACACGCACATGCACTTTAGGGCTTCTGAGATGGGTAAATGGGCAAGGGGCTTGCGACCTAAGCCTAATGGCTTGAGTTTGAGCCTTAGAAGTCGCTGTGGCTGGAGAGGACTAACTGAAAATGCCCTCTGTCTTCCACAGGCACCCACTGTGGCACCCCCTCGTGACAATAAAGTAAAAGTTAGAAAACTTAAAAATATGTATTTCAAACAGCATTTTAAAAGCGTTAAACCTAAATAAAGAGATCACAGGCCAGGAAGCTAAAAGTCAGAGACACAGAGAGCAAAGACATCCGGGGTTTGCCTCCCAACTCTGTCATTTGTGGTCAGGTGATTGTACCTAAGCCTCAGTTTCCCTTTTAGCCTGTCTTAGAATAATCATGAGAAGGAAGCAGGGAAGTTCATGAGTGGGCACAGGACACATGGAGGGGAATCTGCATACACACACACACACACACACACACACAAGGACGCATACAATCATACACACACACCACACACACACAGATACACACATAGATACACCACACACAAACACACACACATCACACACACAGGCACACATACATGCACCACACACACATACACATGCATGTACATATACCATACACACACACCACATACACACACAGATACACACACACACACACCCCAATGCTTCCAGGGGCATCCCCATCTCAGTCCAGCTCCAGACACTTCTGTGAGTAGTCTTCAAGGGGGAATTCCCACTGTGCTAAGCACGAGAGCCTGAGCTGGCTCATTCCTTCTGTGGTCTAACTCTTCAAGGACTGCTGGAGCCTCGGGTCCAGGCCCTGACCCTCACCCTCTGCCATGGTTAGTAGTAATTGTCATCTTACAGAATCCAGAATCATCTGGGACATGGGCCTCTAAGGATGTCTGAAGGATTATCTTGATTACATTAATTGATATGGGGAGACGATTTTAACTGCGAGGGGACCACCCAGGTTGGGATGCTGGCCTGTAGAAAATGAAGAACGTGAGCCACGCATAGGCCTGCATCCGCCTTTGTCTGTGGAGCTGCCAGGGTAGTTTTCCCACAGCAGTAGGTAAGGACACGAACACGCACTCCTCAAGCCGCTGAGGCTGACAGGCAATTCACACTGCCTGGTTGTTGCCAGTGCAGGCCCCTCTTGCTGAAGCGCCAGGTTGCTCCAGGCTAGCCCTTCTTCCCTCTGCTTTCTCCTTTCCTGATGGGGAGGGGACTCCTTTGTGCAGTGATACCCATCACTCCATGAGGCCCCTGTTTGGTGTTCCCTCCTAGGTGATAGGGCCTGAGGGCAGGGTCTGAGTCCCCAGCACCTGGCACACAGTAGGTTCAGAACTGGTATCTCCTGCTCCCCCCCTTGATCATTTCTGTTCCTCCAAGGCCCTTAGGAAGTGCTTATGCGGAAAGGCCCTTTGCTGCTACACAACCCCGCCAGCTGTGGGTGATGTTTTTTGACAAGGAAACTGAGGCTGGAAGGGTGTAATTGGCAATGGGGCTAGTTCAAGGTTCAGCTGCAGGGCTGTGGGGGCCTAGGAGCAGGCCATAGAGATGTCCATTAAGTATCCCTAGTAGGCCAGTGTCTGAGGCCCTCCTTCACTTCCCCTGCTACACTGGAGCCTCCGTGAAAGTACCATCCCTTTCCTGGGCTTCAGTGGCTTGATTTGTCAACGGGAGGAGAGTTCCAATTGATGGTGTCTGAAGTGCTTCGTGACTGGGGGTGGGAAATCACAGGGTAGGACAGGGCTGTGTTTGCTGGTGTCCAGGCATTCCTGCCTGCCACCCTTGGAGACATGACATCACTGTAGCGCCATGGCAGGCAGCAGTGTCACCAGCTTGGCAGGGTCCCCATCCCTTCAGCCTGCCTTCTGCCATCTCGCAGTGGCATGTGAGATTCTGGACCAGAGTCCTTGTGGGCCCTGCGGGCTCTGTCATACTTGTGGATGTGGCCTGCTGGGCTTCCTGTGCTAAAGGAGGAAGAAGGGCCAGGCAATGGCTACAGAATGACTGGGACTCCCTTTGGTGGCCTTGAAATTTTGCTCTCTACTGTGGACTTCTGTTTGACTCGACTATTCAGGACAGAGTGTGGGTGGGCATGAGCTCACTCTTTCCTCGTGTTTTGAGGACACATGACTCAGCTTGGCATCCCAGCAGCGGCAGCACTGGCTGATCTATCGTTGGCCAGTTATGTAGTCTGAGCATTCCCTCAGCCTCACCAGTCTCAGTTTCCCCACCTGGCACTCAGGATATGTAATACCAACTCCACAAAGTTCTGTATAGGTGTCTCCAGGCCATGAGTATGAAGCCCAGTATATAGGAGAGAATCTGGACCAGCAAGCAGCTGCTTCTAGGCCCTCGCTGCATTACAGGAGGGGACAGGGAGGAAAACCGTAAACCCAACGTGCTGCAATCTCACTAATGGTTGATCTCCCTTTCCCGAGGAGGAGGTCGGGCTTCCTGCACAGGGCCAGGAACAACAGGCCTTTGTCACCGTTCTTTCGGGAACAAGAGGGAGTACACAAGCCAAGTCAGGTGTTGGCGCCTTATCTTTCCTGGCAAAGCCAGACCTCTGGGCCAGGTCCCTGCTGGCAGCCGAAGGGAGGCATGAATAATATAGAAAGGCTGGCACTGGAATCCCAGCCACCTTTCTGTGTTTCAAGCAGAGAGAGACGGCTTCGGGCAGCCTGAGAGCCTGAGGTCTACAGTAGTTGAGGGCTGGACTAAGTGTCTCTACAGCTGAGTTACTTAAAGGCCACAGTTTCATCTCAGACCCCACAGTGTGTGTCTTTGGGCCTCATCTTCTCACCCACAACATCCTCATTTCTCTGTAGTTGGTGGTGGGCTCCGAGCTGGCACAATGCCAGGTGCCCCATAGGCGCCTGGCGTTGGGTGTTATCTGGTCACTCTACTGCTAGACTCCCAAGGGGTGAATGTGCCTGTGATCGCCCACGGAGACCAAGTGGAAACTGAGAGAGTGCTCAGTGCTGGACTGTGCTTAGCGCAGGGATACTGTGGCGACGAGAAAACTGAGACCCTGAGAGTGCCCCTTACCTGTGCCATCACCCTCTGGCAGGTGGCAGAATATGACACTCAAACCCTCACCTGCTACTCGGCTGCCTGCCACCTAGTCAGTAGGCTCTGCAAGGATCGTCTTGACTCTGGGGTGGTTTCTAGGAACAAAAGAATCAGGGAGTGAGATGTGCTGGGGACCCCTCAGGGTACCAAGGAGCCTGTCAGCATGTGTGGGGTCCTAGATTTGTATACCCAAGGTCCTTGCCTATGCTGCCAGGAATGGTATCCCCAGTAACATCAGGGTCTTGGGGGTACCACCCAGTGCTAATCACATCTGAGGGATCCAGGTGTGGAAGAGTCAAGCAACATGACCGCTCCCAAAGAAGAAGTCATAGGCTGGCAGTCCTGGCCTGGCCTTGATACAGGGTTGTGGGAGATAGAGGGTCGACCAGCCAGGCCACTCCATCCAGCCCCCACTGTGAGTCACTGACTGACTAAGAGGCCCAGGGAGAGGCCAGACTTCCCCAGGGAAGCAGCTCATCATTGCCGTCAGATTCCTGGTGGGCTTGTGTCGCCTGGGAATCGGAATGGAAGATCACAAAGTGCTTGGTCGTGCAGTTTTAATTTGTGTGAAATTCTAAGTGCGTTTCTAAAGAGCGCCTGCTCCATCGCCCTTCCCAGACCAAACCTAAAACCTGAAACGTTAGACACAGTTGGTCCAGGGAGCTTGTACAAATGTCACATTGAAGCCAGGTGTGATGCTATCTTAGTACCAGCTACTAAGAGGGTGAGCTAGGAAGACCTCTTGACCCTTAGAGTTCAAGGCTAGCATGGGAAACGTGGTGAGAGCCTGTGACAAAACAGTCATGACAAAAAGGACCCTTTCTGGAATGGTAGAATGTGCAGTCCCTAATGTCAGAGATCTTCTTTCTCAAGTGCCATGGGACAGCTTATTTAAGTTAATTTTAAGTTTTAGTTATTTTGTGGCGTGTGTGTGTGTGTGTGTGTGTGTGTGCGCGCGCGCACGCGTGTGCATGTGTGTGGGTGCCACACCCTGGTGCATGAGTGGGGGTCAGAGGACAACTGAAGGGAGTTGATTCTCTCTTTCCACTTAGCAAATCATGGGATTGAATCAGATCGTCAGGCTTGTCAGCAAGCATCTTTATAAAATTGAGCCCTCTCCCTGGCCCCCTTTGGACCTTTCATGGAGATGCTATTTCCTTTAAAAGTCACTTTCTCAAAGCCCTGCTGGAGTTTGCACCCCCAAGAACACACGCAAACATTGATCAGCTACATTCGGTATGTGTATTCTTGTGCCCACACGAGTGTGCAGGCACACACTCATACACCCCAGGCTAGCTGCAGGATTCGCAGGGCCCTGTGTGAAACGAGCATGTGAAAGAATGCTAAAGTATTTCACAACTTTGATTCTGAACCATCAAACCAGCTAGGGCTTGAGGGACGGCACAGGTCAACAAAACTGGACCCATGAAAACACCCCCAAATCCTCACAGATGGATGTGCTCACAGGACAGATGTCTGTGAATACACACTCACGTGCATACACCCTGAGCATTCTCACACACGCTCATAGGCAACAAGGCTTTTAAAATGTCCTTTTACTGTGACAGAAAGTGTGCTGTTTAGCATTTAATGAGAAAAAATCAGAGTTGAGTCACATGTGAAATGCTTATAGTGAGACTTACCAGATGGAGCCTTCTGTGAATCATTGTCTTGGGTTTCATGTGTGTCGTTTTAATTGGGTTGTGACTAGTTTGGGAAAACTTGTAGGCTTCTTTCACTCCCATTTTCAAATTCAACTGGCACTGACGCTTCCAAAGCCACAAAGCTGCCTCAGTAAATTGTGGACCTAAGAGTTTTTGTGAATGTTTGTCTACCAAAGAAAGAAGAAAGTACAGGATAGTTCTCATCCTCCTAGGATCAAGAAGGAAGGAAGCTTGGGAGTGGGGAGATACTCTGTCAGTAAGGTGCTTGTGGTCAAGCCCAAGGGAGGACCCTTATTTGGATCCACAGCATCCATGTAAAAACACGGCATGCTCATATAACCTCAGTTATATTCCCTCCCCCGAGTTGGGTGCGGGGAAGAGGGCAAGTGGATGCAGGGTGATTTCTGGAGCTCATTGCTTCAGTAAAAGACCCTGTCTCAATAAATAAGGTGTCTCAATCATGAGCTCCAGCTTCAGTAAAAGACCCTGTCTCAATAAATAAGGTGGAGAGTATTCAAAGGAAGGAACCTCTAACTGTGTACCAGCCTGTGCTCAACTGCTGTGCAGATGTTATTCATGCTCCACCATTCAGAGCATCAGGCACACTGCCCGGCACACAATAGGTGCATGGCACACAGTAGGTGCATGGCAAGTGGGAGCATTGCTATATTTCTTCAGAGCCTAGTGGGGATCCTACTGACTATGAGACTCATATTATTTTCTAGGTCACTAAGAAAGGAAATCCCACTTTTTAAACTGACTTCAACCAAGATGCAGAGTCTCTCTCTTTCTTTAATGATTTGCTTAATTTTATTTTATGTGCATTGGTGTTTTGCCTGCATTTATGTCAATATGAGGGTGTCAGATCACTTTGAGCTACATTACAGACAGTTGTGAGCTGCCGTGTGGGCGCTGGGAATTGAACCCGGGCCCTCTGGAAGAGCAGTCAGTGCTCATAAGTCTCCAGCCCAAACTCACTCCACTCTCAAAGGCGTGTGGCAAGTACATCAACAAGACCACAGGCATCTGGCTGGATTGAAAGACCAAGGCCTCAGTCTGGATGCCTTGGTATCTGAGACTGAACAGGGCTTAAATTCCAGGCTCTGTCACTGTGAGGAACATGGAATTCCACCCATCGTCATGGGGATTAGGATCCAGGGCTCTCCCACATTTTGCCACAGGTAGGCACAGTTTGGAGGATTTTCTTCAAAGTTAGTTTCAGAGCCCAGTAGTGATGCTGAGAACTAGAGGCCTCTCCGAGGCTGGTCATAGTCTCAGAGGTTCATTGTGCAAGGAGCCTTCACAGTGGCAACTGGCCTTGGAAGGCAATGAGCTCATGAATATGCATAGCTGGTTCATCAATTATGCATTCCATGTCTTCTCTGGGAGAGGCTATGCAGGGCTGACTGATTTTTAGCCCCAGGCGACAGAAGGCTTGCTCACAAGCACACACGCATCTCTCCCTCCCGTCACAATGGACCCGAGGGGCGTGTTAAGTAAGCCCCAGACTCTGGTTTGTGAAGCCATTGGGCTTTCCTTGACTGTGGCTTCATTGACAGCCATGGATGCCAGTGGCTATCAGGGGTCAGAACAGGCCTGTACTCATTTAGGTAGGTACAGGCCATCCTAGAAGCTGAAATCACTTGATTTTACAGAGGCCCCCACAGGTCACAATTCCCACCCAAATGTGTGGTTTACAAGTTCTTCAAACTAGAGCTTCTTAGATGTGGGCAGCTAGGCGCCTTGGAACCAGTGCTGGGGTCAAGGTGGAACCCAGATTCTAGCAGGACCAGAGGGAAGGGATCTGCTCTCCACAATGCAGGTGTCTGTGGTAGAGAGAGGGCCAGTGTTTGGACCTCTCTCTTCCTGTGTCCTCTCTCCCTGTCAGCCAGAGGTGCCAAAGCAAAGCACACAGATGGCACACTAACAGGCAGTGTTGGCTGTGTGGCGTGCACGGTGGGGGCGTGGCCCTCCTCGGTTGGGCCTTCCTTTCCCTGTTCACTGTTGTGGATTTCAGTGACTCTATGGGATGGGTCTATGGGAGGGCAGCTCTGGGTGGCAGGTCTCAGTTCTTCATGTGTCTCCCGGATGACATAAAAAGTTTCTGCTAGGCACAGTCACGGGGACCGGGACTCACATCGCCTTTCATTCCACCCTCCCAGGAAACCTGGAGAGGGACCTGACACAGTACACACAAACCGGGCTGCACTCGGAGAAGAGAGGACTGTCTTGCTCAGCAGTCCGGCCTTGGCCTTCCTCTTCTGCAGCAGAACTTAAGGAAGCTGCCTTCAGACACTGTCTGCTGTCTACAGTAATGCATTAAGAGCTGTGGGCTATGCTCAAACCATTCTATTGGGGGCAGGGCTTCCAAATGTGGGTAATAAGCCAGATCTCTCCAGACAATTAGTTAAGTAGAGAAAAGGAAAATGAAAGTAGCTAGTCCCAGCACTTGGGATCTGTCCATCAAAGGGCTCCTCCCACTTCCTTCCATCCCTGTCACAGCCGCGTGCGGCTTAGTTGCTGCTGCTTATGTTGGGAAGGATTGTGGACCCTGAAGTCAAGCAAGGCAGCTTTCAACGTGCACCTGTCCCCTTCTGTCATGTCCGTCTTACTAAGCAGGCTGTTTGAAAGTCTCTGTTCAGAGGATGTGACTTCCCATCTTCTGCTTACTTTAGTTTTGTGTCTCCTTGGTAACCAAGAGCACTCTTGCCTGGTTCCTCCTCCACCTGGTCGTCTATAGCATACAATAATCCTCTTCTCTTTGAGGGACCTTGGAGACAATCTGGGGCCCATCTTCATCCCCAAACACATGTGTGAGTCACCAGTGTGTTAGTCTTGGTGTAAATGAGCTTCTCTCTGGGACCAGACAACCCATGGAGTGTGCCTTACTAACCCTATTGCATGGCTGGGCTACTAGGATCTAGGCCCATGCCTGTGCTCAGTCAGTAAGGATAAAGCTGGGGCACTTCATACTTTGAACACTGCCGTCTCACTTAGCAGCCTCCTGTGTAGCTTTGCCCTCTGCTACCACAGAACAGCAAACCCTGACTTCGTGCAGACTAAGGCAGGCAGGGAAAGAGAAAATGAGAAGCCATAAGCCCTAGTAGGCCATCAACACCAGCAAGACTTTGGGGTGCTTTCTTACCATCAGACACCCATTAAAAGAGCCTTAGCAAACACTAACTCACTCATCCTCAATGAAGGCTGCCGTTTCGCTCTCACCTACAGGTGAAGAAACGGGTTCTGAGAAGCTGAGTCGCTCGGGCAGAGTCTCGCAGCAGCGGGGTCAGGATTTGAACACCTCAATCCTTTTAGCTCTACATCAGTGTGGCTCCCCCTACCCCTAAACCTATTCACACAGGGCAGCCCCACGGTAGGTCATTGATTGCTATTGTCATACAGCTGAGGTTTGACAAACATCCTAGTTTGGAGTGACAGAGGGAAGCAGGTGGATAAAGTAGGGTGGTAGGTGTCAAATGAAGGCTGGCAGAGATCTCTGTGCGTCACGGGAACGGCTACCCTCCTCCCAGTAGAGCCAAGCTGTCCAGAGTGAGTTTGGGGGATTTGGAAGGAGACGTATTGACCACACACATGGCACAGCTAACTTGGGTAAGGAAGTGATGGGAAGACCACAGGGATGGGTACAGAAAATGATCTGTCAGTTAGAACTGGGGAAAAACTCATGAAATCTGATGGTCACAAAGTCCAGCACCAGATCAGCCTACGGAGATGACATGACAGGAATGCCAGCGACAATCAGAGAAAGATGTGGAGGGAGAAATGACGGCTTCTGATCATGAGGAATAGACAGAACTTTATATAAATCAGCTCCAAAAGTGAGCCCTGAACCAGACAGTGACCTTGACTGTCAGCGTCTTCCTCTGTCTCATGGTGACAATAATAGCCATAGCCAGCTGGGTTGTTTCTAAATTTATTTATCTCATAAACTTTAAGAAATTATAGCGTCCAGAGCATTCAGATGGTCTGTGTGTTGGCTTCATGGATTTTCCCAAAGTGAGCTCACCTTGTCAGGGAGTCTACCCAGAGCTGCCAGCCAGCAGCCTAGCAGAGAAGAGCTTGAGAGACCACACCCCTAGCTGAGGAGCTGTGTGCAGTTGATAGGTGTTGGGAGAGAGAGGTTTCTTCAGGGGTGTGGCCGATGGTAGGCGGCCAATGCCCGAGTGGATGGTCCCATACTATGTGCACACGGGTAGCACAGACTGGATCCAGTGGGTTACAGAAAAGAAGAAAACAGCATGTGAAGTTAGGAGGGAGATGTGATGGGAGGGAGACCTAAGAGGAATCGGGGGCAAATATGATGAAAATATTTTGTATGCACGTGTGAGACCCTCAAAAGAAATACAAATATTTTCAAATATCTAGACTCCACACAGAGAAGAAAGGATACAGAAAGGGTACTATGGCGCCTGAAGCCCTTAATTTTCCACCAGTCCTCCCACCCCAAGGCAAGCATGGCTCGGCTTCTGACATTACTTTAGTTTTTCTCTCTGTAGATTTTTTTTAATATTTATTTATTTATTATGTATACAATATTCTTTCTGTAGGTATGTCTGCAGGCCAGAAGAAGGCACCAGACCTCATTACAGATGGTTGTGAGCCACCACGTGGTTGCTGGGAATTGAACTCAGGACCTTTGGAAGAGTAGGCGATGCTCTTAACTGCTGAGCCATCTCTCCAGCCCTCTCTGTAGATTTTATGTAGATGACAGCAGCAGATGTTGGTAAAGACTTGGAGCCATGGAGCTCCCGCTCATTGCCGGTGAACTGTCCACTGCTAATGTCATGCCGGGAGACGGATGCTATGTTTGAAGGCTCTCTGTCTGTTCTGTTACTGTAACAGAAGACCTGGAGTTTGTTGTAACAGTGATTTTCTAAGACATAGAAAAGGGCATCATAATTGCAGGTGTATGTGTGTGTGTGAGAGAGAGAGAGAGAGAGAGAGACAGACAGACAGACACCGGAAGCCAAAGATTCTAGGGAGATACCAGGCTTATACTTTGGTCTCTCTCTCTCTCTCTTTCTCTCTCTCTCTCCTTCCCTCCCTCTGTGGAAGAACTCTTAAGTGTATAGATGGATTTGCTTGAATCATTTCTAGGTCAGTTTGTTTGCATATAATAACAATAAGGGTCACAAATGTCAGCAGAAACAGGCTTGTATTTTGGTTTGTTTGTTTTATATTTTTGAGACTCACTATGTAGTCCTGGCTGTCCTGGAACTCTCTGTATAGACCAGGCTGGCCTCAAACTCATAGACTTCTGCCTGCTTTTGCCTCCCAAATGCTGGGTTTAAAGGCGTGCACCACCACTCCTGGCAAGCCTTTTTTTTTTTTTTTAATGACTGCTTCTCCTGAGAGCCATATTAATCCATTCTTAGAGAAGAGTCCTCAGTAACCTCCCAGTAGACTCTATCCCACCACACTGGTGACATGACCATCTGGGCATGCACTCAGTCCATATCAAAACCAGAGCAGGAACCAAGACTGAACCACATCCCTGGGTACAATGTGTGTTTACGTACGTTTGTAGAGGGATGTGTGTGCCATTGACACACACACACGTTTCCTCAGGCAACCGTGGTCACAGTAGCACGTTCAAGATGCTTTCCAGTTGTAAACTAGCAAGAACACAGAGATCCAGTAGCTTCACGTACTGGGACACTGCACCGGGAGGGAGGGAGGCCTGGTGACAGGACAGACCCCAGCAGCATGCACGATAGAGTCGCTCAGAGCAACTGAAGAAACATCCAGAAGTGCTTAGAAGATGCCGGACCACGTTGCAGTTTTGCTAACCACGGCCTGTGGCTCAGCTCTCAGGCTGTCCTGAGTGACTTTACCACAGACAATGTGCTCCTCGGCCTCCTGGTGTAAAAACAGGCCTGCGCGGCGATGGGCGGTCTGTCAGGGCACGAGAGATCCTAGGAGGAATCTGCCTCATGGCACTGCCACACCCACCTTTGGCACGCAAGGAGAGGACGCTTGGCTGTTGGACTGGGGGCTCCAGATGGTACGGAGGATGCTTTGAGGCAGCGTTTGGATGTCAGGGCCACCATGGTTTCTTTTTAGCTCTCTGACAGCAGAGCATCTAGGAGGAGGAGGAGGAGAAGGAGGTGGCCTGTAGTGGGACAAGGAGAAGGGCAGGGGAGATGGCCAGTCCTGATGGCTGCTGCTTTGCTGTGTGGCGTTCTTCCTTTCCCCAGTCCTTCCTGTGTGTCCCTCGTGAGCGCTGAGGTAGCTTAGGGGTCCCTCCATGCACACCTTCTTCTGTCTCACCCCTCACTTCCCACCTGTAGCACTGTACGCAGGTTTCTTTCCTCCTTGCGCTGGCCCTGGTGTTTGCGGATAGGTACCCGCCTCTAGCTCAGAGAGGCCAAGTGACTTGCCCACAGGATTTTAGCTCTGTAACTCTGCCTCCGTGAGGTTTCCTTCCTCTGCTCAGATGGACAACTTCCTTCAGACAGAGCCCAAGTCCAAGCTCCATGTGCTAGAATATCAGGTGCTGACTCAGATGATTGTCCACTGTCAACTATGACCAGGAGCCAACTGTACTCGCCTGGTCCCTTTTCCCAAGGAACATAGGCTGTCTCACTGTATGGCAATGAAAAACATGGCTGCTTTTCTGGACCTCAGGGCCAGATCTTGTGTGTGAGACCCTCAGACCCTTCCTGGTCCAGGCTGTCCACTCTGCCTACCAGAAAGCGGGGTGCGTCCGAGCCTCTGGTTCTGGAGAGGCAAGACACACCCAGAGGTAAAGCCCAAACCTCCTGGCCAGGGCCATATGCTGCCCCATCTCTGGGTGGGGTACCAGAAGCTGGGGCTCTACCCTCCGAGTCCTTTTCTGTCTGATTTCAGTGCATCTGTGTTGCCTCTTGACCCACACTGCCTGGCTGTGAATAAAGCCACTGGACTGTCTGTGGTTCTGAGGCCACCAGAACTGGAATGAATGTTTTGAGGGATGCAGTCTCTGCCACCACAGATTGTGTGGGACCCCTTCTCATGCCACCTGAGAACAGGAGACTTCTCCAAGGCTGGAAGAGCAAGTCTTATGGAGGGAAGAGGCTGAGCAACAGCTTTACCTGGGGTCTAGACTATCACTTCTACATCAGAAGACCTAATAGTATCAGTTCTGGGTTAAAAGAACTGGTCTCTTGGGGGAAAACACAAATACTTATTTTTAAAAAGAACTAATAAATGTTCATGGTGAAATCGAACCCAAATGACTGTGCACACCGGTCCTGTGCTCAGCCCTGAAGTACAAGTGTGAACATGAAGGTGGTGTGAGCATAAGATGGGACCCCAGAGCCCAGGTCCTAGAGCACAGGTGTGAACGTGAAGGTGGTGTGAACATAAGGTGAGACCCCAGAGCCCCGTTCTCGGGAGTGAAGAAAATAAGAGAGTGTAGATCAGGAAGGAGGCTGGGCATAGTAGGTCTTGAGGCGCCATCCCAGCCTGCTGGCCTCACCTTGCTATGTCGACAAAGAGCTAAGGGAGAGGGATGGGGACACAGTCCCAGTACTCTCTTCTCTCTTCCAGTACAGCGAGATGGTCCTGCAGCCTGGAGCAGAGCTCAAAAGAAAATCTGTCCCACGGGAAGGCAGTTAGAGGCAAAGGAACCAAGCCTGAAGTGACTCCCAGGATGTGTTCAAAGTCTGGCGTGCCTTGCAGACTTCGGCACATCTGAATATCCTGGAAGATGCTGACTTGCTGGCCCGCTGATCAGCTCCCAGGGCTGCCTGCTCCAAGGAGCAGCCTTTGAGCATCAAGCCACCATGTGATATAACATCTCTGTCTTGTGGTGTGTGGGGACTTGTGGACAGATGAAGGCCTTGCAGGGTCAGGGTAGGCTTTCTAGAGGGGGCACGCTGAGGGCAGAGAGGGTGATGGTCAGGGTGTCAGGAAGGAGCAGGCATGACTGGTCACATTAGTCACAGAAAATGCAGGCTGTGCTCTCTGTGGCCAAGGTATTGTGCTTGGAGAACGGAGACTCACCTTGGGTCCAAGACAAGGGATGTCTCCTCTACAGCCCATTCCCAAAGAATACGATGGAGGCCATGAGAAAGAATAAGAGAGGGATGGGGGAATACGCATTGGAGAAATAAAGCTATCGTGCCAGAGAGGGTGACGAATCCAGTGTCTTGTGTCTGTCTCCATCCAGGCTTTTATTCAGATGGGTGTTAAAACTACAGACTTTCCAGAATGGCAAGATTCCTGAGGCAGAAGCTGTATCACCTATCCTTTGACCAACCAAGAAAGGAGTAATTAATCACACTCTATGACTGCTAGTCTTGATTTTGCAGTCAGTTCAAGACGGTTCTGTGTGGCCCCAATCTCAGGATGGGTGTTTTCGGTTTGGGGCTAGTTTCTAGCCTTTGCCATTGGGTTGTACTTAGCATAGTTATAAGCTGCAAGCTGCAATTCTGTTTTGTTGTTGTTGTTGTTGTTGTAAGACAAGGACTTACTATGTACCTCTGGATGACATTAAACTCATAGAGATCCTCCAGCCTCAGCCTTCAGAGTGCTGGGTTTAAGGCCTGTATCACCATGCCCACCAAAACTGATACATTTTTAGAGCAGTGTTGATGACTTCCTGATGAAATGCTACCCCCAAACCACCAAGTGTTTTGTGCCTTCTGTTTGCTTGAGAGACCTGTGATCTGGCTAGAAGTGGTCCAAGCCGATGCATAGAGATGCATAAAGATATCAGAATAGTGGTATTATCTATTTCTCTATTGACAAGTTCCTTTTCTCACCCTCTCAATTTTTTTTATGTAGCCAAGGATGCAAGGATGACCTTAACTTCTGGTCCTCCTGTTTGAGGGCTAAGATGACAGATAGGCACCACCACTCCAGTTTAAGTGGTGCTGGGAATTGAACACAGGGCCTTTTGCAGGGTAGGCAAGCACTCTCCAAACTGAGCTACATCCTCAGCTCCGGCTAGCAGTTTCTTCATGTAGTAAAATACATAGCGGAAGGGACATCTTAACCCGAAGACAAAGTGCGCAGTGGTTAGCAGAACTGACATCTTAGCCATTTGTATGTGCACGGTGGAAATCAGCACTGTGCACTTAGGAAGAGTTCTGACTGCTGTAGAATAATTCTCACCACTGCCTCCCACAACTCAGTTTGTCCTACAGAAGTGTGAACTCTGTCCCCATTAAACAACTGTTCTTCTCCCTGCCCCAACACCAAGCCTCTAGTAATTATTGTTCTACTTTCTGTCCTTGAGACTTGTCTACCTCTGTCCTCTTGCTCAGTGTAGCATCCTCAGGGCTCATTCGTCTTGTAGCAAGGGTTGCCATGATCTTCTGAAGGCTCAGGAGTGTTCCCTAGTGTACAAGGCCGGATGGATGTCTATCTTTGGTAGACACTTGGGCTGTTTCTGTCTTTGGCTACTGTGGATAGAGTTACCATGAACACAAGTGGGAAAGCTCTATTTGCATTCCTGTTCCTAGTTCTTTATCTAAAAGTGGACTTGCTGGTTCATATTAGAATTTTATCTTTTATTATTTTGAGAAACTCAATAGATAGCTTTTTTAAAAAATCACACTTAGATCAGCTAGAAGTTTTGGGGAGGGTTTGCCAACCACTTAGGCTCAGCATTCCATCCCAACAACCCCAGCACTCAACCCCCAAATCAGGCTTCAACTCTTCACCATTGAATTCTGCTGGACAACATTAAATGTCTACCCAGTTCAACATCAATACTTTGTTTCACTTGGCAAGGAGCAATGTTTAAAATTTAATGAAGCCAGCAGATTTCCATAACTCTGTGTTGCCAAGCAGCAATCACGCTAATAAATGGCCATTGCTTTTCTTGTAAGAAGTGTTTGCATGGAGCAAGCGGGTCAGTCACTAATGCAACGAGGCTGGCACTGGCTTCTCCAGGAAGTGGAGGGCAATCCATCATCTCAGGGGTTTACTTTGAAAAGGCAGCATGTCCACTGGGAGTCCCTGCTTTCCAGAGGTCTCTCTCCCTGCTTCTGCTGATTCATATTCCCATAATTCCTCCACTGCATAATATTTTCCCATCACCATGGTGACTGTGTGAGAAGAAGGCCTGGGGAGAAACTTCAGGGTTTACTTCATATGTCCACAGCCAAGCTTGGACTTCTGTGGAAAGTGGGCTATGAAGATAGATCGCAAGGAGGAGAGGCTCTGTGGCATATCTCGCTTCCGCTGAGAGGGGCAGCAAGGCCAGACTCATGGGTTCCAGTGCTTTCTAGTCACTGTTGTTGGGGGACACATCCTCTCTAAGCTTAGCTTCTTTCTCTGTAAACCGGGTGGAGAATTGGAATCAGCCAGTTGAGAAAATGCAGGATGTTTGCAAGTTACAAAATCCTTCTCAGAATGACACAAAATCCCTTGTTCTTTGTCAAAGTGACGGTAAAGGGGGCTTGGTCTTGCTTTACTGCTGTTTTCTGTCTTCCTTGTGGCCTCCCTCTGCGTCACACACACACACACACACACACACACACACACACTAATGACACTATGTGACACAAACTACACTTTATGTTTATTCTGAGGCTTCTACATGGCCACACACATGACTACAGACAGAAGCTAAAGAAATACTTAGGTTTGAATTTGGGTCCAAGCAAATGCTTGCTGATTCCATTCTGTACCAGGCTCGGGGTAGGGGACAGACATCTGGACTGCATCTGGACAGGGGCTGAGTCATCCTGATTTAAAGGTCCACCTTTGGCTTCCCGCTGGCTTTGCACTGGGTAAGGATAGTGTTAGTTACCCCCACACTGTAGGTGTACGTTGAGTGTGAGGTCCGTTCTAACATTGGCCAAGGCTTTGTCTTACTGGTGAGGAAGTTTGATCATCACAGAGCCTTGTGTTAAAGGAAACCCTCACATGGATATGCGGTTTCCAGGTTGGACTGAGCAGCAGTAAGAACCCTTCTGTGTAGTGGGGGAGAAGCTCACAGGCTTAAAGAGTCTGGCAGAGAAGTGGTGTGTGGGTAGAGTTGATGCAGGACTGTGGATTTGATCCTGCTGCCCTGGAAGAAGAGACTTCAAAATTGTAGGGAAGAATTTGGGCTAACCCCAGCTACAACCAGCTTTGATACACAGGTTTGCCCAGAGCATTAAACTGGGAACACGGAATTTATTTATTTACTTATTTTGAATGTACCTGCATGTTTGTTCTCACAGGACAGTCTTGGGTGTCATTCCTCAGTCATTGCCCACATTTTTGTTGTTTTGTTTTGAGACAGGGCATCCCATTGGTCTGGAACTCAGCAAGCTGGCTGACAAGTCTCAGGGATCCACCTGGCTCTGCCTTCCCCAGCATCGGGATTGCAAGCACAAGCCACTACACCTGATTTCTCATGGTTTTTACATGCGTTATGGGGAATCAGAGTCAGGTCTAAGCAATTTAAAGTCCTCTAATTTAAATGTAAAGAAAACCCTCTGAGGCTGAATCTCCCAGGGAAGCCAGCCAAGGAACAGGATGGGGGTGGAGCAACACAAGGATTTATGCCATCTTGCCCCCTTCTTCCCCTGTGTAGAAGTGTGCAGGGGCTTAGCTCCTTGATCTGGACCCCACCCCCACGCACATTTCCCACAAGCCCCCGCTGCCTCCTCTATTGTTCTCAAACCTTCCCGCCTCTCCATCTTCACTCAGTTTGCTCTATCTGTCCAGTACCAACAGCACCTAGACTTTCTGTTTCCCCCTCTCTCCCTTTCTGTCCCTCATCCTCCCCCCTTCCCCTCCTCTTTCCTCTCCTTCCCCTCCCTTCTTTGAGGACCTTTTACTTATCTCTCTTCCAATCTGCTGGCTTTTTCTGTGGTTTTCACAGACGCGGAGTCCGTGCAGTGGCTCCTTTGATTTCCGACACCGTGCACTGGTGCCATGCTCATTCGATTCTGTGTAAGACTTCAAACCAGTGGCTCATAGTGTTTCCAGAGTTATATAACAATTGTCAATGTTTAACTCCAAAACCTTTCATTAACCCCAAACAGAAAACCACTCTCCTGATCAATCACTTTTTACTCCTGGTATCCACGGGTCTATTTCATTATCTCATGTCTATAGATTGCCTGTTCTTTTTTTTTTTTTTTTTTTTTTGGATTTGCTTGTTCTTCACAGGCCTGTGTATTCTTAGTTTGTCATCATGGAGAAGGCATGGTGACTGGGGCTCCACTCACGGTGTTATGGCCTACCACATCTCAGAGGACCAGGAGACCTAAGCCTTCTAACCCTCAAGGCCCACCCTCATGGCCTTGCATCTGCTAGCTAAGCCCCATGTCCAGAAGGTTCCACACTCTCTCAGAGGCACTCTAGGGACTGAGTGTTCATACTCATGAAGAACATTTCACATTCAAACTATGCAGTTTCCCAAAAGGGAATCATAAACTATGAAGTGTTTTGTGTCTGCCTTCTCTTATTTAACATAATGTCTCAACTTCGTCCATGTTGTGGCTTCTATTAATATTGCATTTATACTTGTTTACCCATTCACCAGATGGTAGGCATTTGGATTTTTTTCTACTTTTGGGTTATTGTGAACAATGGCAGTGATCAGTTCACTTTTATATTTTAGATTTCTTGACTGAGACGTGTTATCTTTATATTGATTGGATCATGTTTTCTTTATCTTACTGAGAACATTTGTTAGAAGAGTTGCTTTAAAATGTTTGACAAATATCTCCAGTAACTGGTTCATTTTAGGATTAACACGTTCTACCTTAAAATTAAGGTCCATCTTCCTGCAGAGAGAGGCACAAAGAAGGGGAAGCGGGAGGAAGAGAGAGAGGGACCGAGATACATAGGGAGCTAGAGATGGAATGAGAGACAGAAAGTGTGTGTGGGTAGCTGCAGAGGCCAGGAGAAGGTGTTGGAGCCCCTGGCACCAGAGTGACAGGCTATCCTAAGCCCAGGTCCTCTGGAAGAGCAGAGTGCTCTTGGCTGCTGAGCCATCTCTCCAGCCCCAAACGTTGATGCTTTTGTTAGCTGACTTGGTTAGACATAAACCTCAGACTCTAATGCCTGTGGTGGGTCGGGACTCTCACCTCAGTTCGGATTTAATATGTGTCAGAGTGTGTGTGGCTTGGGGATTGGCAGAGGATCTGGGGGAACTCACACAAGACCTGGGGCTCAGCTTCTGTGGCCCAGCCCTCTGTGGATCACCTCCCACTCTCTAAGCCTCCTTCTCCTGACTCGGTTGGATGGATGGACAGCAGCTTAGAATTTTAATCACATTGTGCTACAAATGTGTTTGCCTTAAGGCCTCAAAAATAAGAGATTTGCTACATGAGGTTAATCCTTAAAAATTTCTTTCTTCCTTTCTCTCTCTCTCTCTCTCTCTCTCTCTCTCTCTCTGAGATGGGGCTTCTGTGTAGAGCCCTGGCTAGCCTTGAACTTGGAGATCTGCTTGCCTCTGACTCCTAACTACTGGGATTAAAGGCATGTGCCACCACATGCTCCTTGAAAATTTCTTAAAATTTATTTTTTGACAAATCACAAACGCGCGCGCACTCACACACACACACACACACACACTTTGATGATTCTCACAGTCCTGGTACTCCCTTTCACCTCCTCCTGCTCCCACTGAACCCCTTTCTTTCTACCAATTCCTCCTCCTACTTTTATGTTGTTATGTTTTGCTTTGTGACTCGGTGGTGAATGACAGAAAGACATAAAAGGAGGCTATGACTGCTCCTAGGGTTTGAGGTTTTTATTACAGGTATAAGGGAGAGCACAGGCTCTCCTGGGAGAGTCCAGAGTGGACCTGACCAGCAAACTGAACTGGGCCACGTGAAGAGAAGGGGGAGGGAAGAGGAAGAGTAGCACCTGGAACAATGGCCAAGAGGCCAAAGGGCCAAAAGATATAGCCAAAATGGCTGGGTTCTATAGAGAAGAGCACGGGGAGAAGGACGGTCCAGCCCGTGGGCTGGAGAGTTCAGGGTAGGGGGCAAGGTATGCCAGCTGTGGTAGTTTGAATGTATTTGGCCTGCATAAGTTTATAGGGAGTATACTATTAGGAGGTGTGGCCTTGTTGAAGGAGGCTGGATGACACACCTTTAATCCAGACTGTGAGACTGGAGGGCACACTTTTAATCTGGGCACCTTCTGTTGGAAGTGTGTCACTGTGGGGTCTGGCTTTAAGGTCTTTTTCTCAAGCTTCACTCAGTGTGACAGGCAGTCGACTTCCTGGTGCCTGCAAGATGTAGGACAGTTGGCTCTTTCTCCAGCACCATACCTGCCTCATGGAGCCATGCTCCTCATCGCGATGGATTGAACCTCGGAACTGTAAGCAAGTCCCCTCAATTAAATGCTTTCTTTGTAAGAGTTGCCGTGGTCATGGTGTCTCTTTACAGCAATAGTAAACCCTAATTAAGAGACCAGTCATCCCTGTAACAGGTAGGGACCGAGGGATGCTGGAGAACCTGGTGGCCAGTGTCAGCTTGGATATGTTATTAGGCACCTCAGTTATCAACACCCTCAAGGTTCAATGAACATCACTGAAGAGGGAACAGCTGGAGAATGGGAAGGAATGCTGTCTTCTGGACATAGTCATGGCCATTGCAGTTAGCCTGAGGCTAGAAACTTGTCCCAGGTTTGAGACCTAACAGGTGTTTCAGTAGGCTTACCTGCATGGACACAGAAGTTAGTGGTTGTTAGTTAGTGGTTGTTCAGTAGGCTTATCTGCGTGGACACAGAAGTTAGTGACTCACAGGTGACGTATGTATGGCTACGCCACTGAAGAAAAGGATGCCCATTCTCCCACAGCAGCCATTAATTGCCCACAGTTCCTCCTTGTGGGCTGTAGCCTCAAGACGCCCTCCCCCATCCATGCTGGAATGTTGACAGGCCCCATTTCATGCAGGTCTGGGAACTCATGAGTGCAATGGCCATGCCGCGTTCAGAAGACAGTGCTTCACCACCTACCCCTGTTCTCCAGCTATTCCCTCTTTAGTTGGTGGTGTTCACTGAGCCTTGGGTGGGGGGTGTTGATACAGATGTCCCATTTAGGATGGAACCCTCAACAGTCATGCATTCTCAGCACTTTGGCCAGTTATGGGTCTCCGCATTAACGGCTGATAGCTGCGGAGGGCAGTGTCTGTGTAGGCCTGAGAGCAGCACAGTACGTGGGTGTAAGTATGCAGAAGGCCGTTGCACCATGTTTTTTTGGTGTGCTGAGCCCCAACAGTTGTTAACTTCAGGGTCATGGGGTGCTCTCTTATTATTTGGTCCAGAGTCTGTGTGCTCTTAAGGAACCTGTGGATGGCAGAGGTGGCACAAAGGTCTCTGACTTCACGTTTCTCCCTGCCTTCCTAAGTGCATTCTGATATGTTTCCTGGTTCCACATATGTCATGTTGTAGCTGGTCCCCTTAGTCTCTGCTAAATTGATTTTATGGGCCATTAGTGGGTCACAACCCGTGTGTGACCCATGGTGCTCTACAGCTTGATAGACAAGGGGCAGGTGCTCCTAACGAGGCACTCACTGAATGGAATAAAATGCAGTTTCTCCCCTCCCCACCCATGGCCTGGAGGGCTTTGCATTCTGAGCATACTGGGTGCAGAATAGTCACATGCTGTCCCAGAAAGAGGTGGCCAACTGTATTACTCACCCTCCCTCCCAACACCTTCCTCTGGGGCCTACAGTAACCAGAGCCTAAAGTCACTCAGGGTTCATTCCTCAATTGAAACAACAATGAAAAGACTTTTGTAATATCCTGACACTCCCCCACCACTCTCTCTCTCTCTCTCTCTCTCTCTCTCTCTCTCTCTCACACACACACACACACACACACACACACACACACACACACACACACACATACACTCAGGGAAGGGACACAAAAGACTTCCAGCTTCTTCTTTTGCTATTTAAATATGGATATACAATAATGATGCCTGATACCTATGTCCATGGTTTCCAAAGAAAGATTATTTTTTTTAAAAGTTTTGTTGTGTTTATTTAGTGACTGTGTGTGTGCACACACACTTGCACACATCTGCCGCAGTGCACATGTAGGAGTCAGAGGACACCCCGTGGAAGTCAGTTTTCTCTCACCTTGTGGGTTCAGGGCCTCAAACTCAGGTTTGTCAGGGCTTAACTGCAGCTCCTTTACCTGCTGAGCTATCTTGCTGGCCCAAGGAAGTTTATTTTGTCATTTCAAATGCCAGATGAACAACCTCAGAGGAAGGCGAAGCCCCTAGATGAAACATGTTTCCTTTCCTGAAATGGACCACATGTCCATGGAGCCTCTGCTGGGCTAGCACCCTAGGGGGCTAGGCTGGAAGGACCCAGAAGCTTCCAGAGTCCCTGTATTACATCCAGGGAGGGAGGACATTGTTCAGAACTAAGCTGCTGGGAGAACAAAGGGGTTCCACATTTCCCCAGGGTAATCCTCTGACTGCTGAGATACAGGTCTTACCCCAGCCCTCTGCTCAGTAGAATTCCCAGGCCACAGAGCTCATTTCACTAAGTGCAGCCTGCCCCCTGAGGCAGCCCATCTGCCCTACTTACCACTTCCCAGATACACAGGGTCTTGTGGCAGAGAGCAGGAGCCTGGATGGGAAGAGGAGGCGGCTAACTAAGGTGATTGCTTTCCCCCACCCCCACCACAGCCCCTACCCTGTTCCTAGAGCATTCTGGGGGTCTGCGGGTCCCGTTAGAGCCTGCGTAATGGATGGTTACTGACGGCCAGGAGGGACATGAGATGCACACAGTCTTCTCATTATCTGCCTTGCCTCCAGGCTCCCCTTGGAGGAGGGACAGCCAGGTGGCTCACACAGGGAGGACCAGGCTTGATGTCTTTCTTCTGCTCCGAGGAGGTTGGGTGAGCATCTACCGGTCACTGGCATCTTTCATCTGACTTGCATGGGGCTGGGGTGCTGGGCTGTGGTGGGAGCCTCTGAACCAGTCTTGGAGAAGGCAAGAAGATTTGGTCAGAAAAGAGGTCCTGGCATATAGCTCCCGGGGAGCCGGAGTAGAAGGAAGAGCAGAATGTCTCAGCCAGGTGCAGAGGTTGTGGAGTGGGGACCAGAGGGTGAGAGTCTGGGGACAAGGGACCTTCTCCAGTTCTCAGAATGACTCTTGTCACAGAGGCAGGAGGCTGGGTGACTGTAGCCTTCATACCTGTCCACATTCCTCTCCAGGGCACTCTTGGAACCCAGTGGGAGCCAGTCTCAGCCATAGTGTCCTGGTTGGCCATGATGTAATGTTCTGTAGTTGGATATCGCCTCGCTTCCCCCATGTGTACCTTTCTTCCTTGCATTCGGGCTGCTCTCCTGAGATTGCTCAGAGCCTACCTTGCCATGTACAGCAACTAAAGTACATGCATGGTTGGTACACCGGAGACCTCAGCTAGCCCTCCACTGCTAGCCTTGGGGGGAGTTGCTGCACACCTTTAATGACCCCACTGGGATCCTGTAGAGGATAGGGGCTCAGCTGTACACCTGAGGGACACTTTGCAGCCGTGAATATGGGTCCTGCTTGTATGGAAGGCAAACAAGGGTGTCGTTGACTGGGCTCACGAATGTTTTGCTAGTCAGGGGTGATCTTCTTTGTCTACTCAGGGACCCTCCTCTGTAGGGCCAAAACTAAAGATAGCAAAGAAGGGGGAGGGGAAGCTTGCGTCCTCTTGGAGATGAGTTATGATTTTAATTGCAAATCTTACAAACCCCACCGACAGCTTGACTTTAAGGGAAAAGATGAGCTAAATTTAAGCTAGCCAGTTACAGAGCCAAAATGCAGTTTACTAATTAGCTTAAAATGGAGACTAGTCCAGTGATCATAAAGAGTCTTTTCTGGTTAAAAGAACACACACACACACACACACACACACACACACACAGAGAGAGAGAGAGAGAGAGAGAGAGAGAGAGAACATAAAACCCCCATGGTTTCCTTTTATCCTGTGATCCACTGAGAACCATTCTGTAGCCAGGAATGCAGCTTCAGCGGGAGGGCACACTGCCCTAGAGATGAGAGTGGCCGTCTTAATCAGGTGCACCCTAGGCAGGATGGTGTGATCCAACTCAGGCCAATCTCCAACTCCTGAGCATCCAGAGGGGTCTAGTCGCTGTTCTTAGGGAGCACGGAGCCTAAAGCAAGGTCACAGGGACCATCATGTACAGTACATGGGTGTTGGGGAGTTCAGAGGAGGCAGGGTATGTGTGGAGGGGTGGCCAGAGGGCGTTTGGGGGGTAAGTAGCATTTGAGATGAGAAACTGAGGGGCAGAGGTGGGGGGGCATAAGTTCAGCTGTGAGATAGGGTACAAGAGCAGGTACAGAGAACAGCACATGGCCATTTTCAGACAGGTTGGTGACACACAAGAAATATAAGTTTCAGGTCGCCAACAAGGTTGGCCTAGTCCCACCGCTGTGAGCTTACAAGCCCAGACCCCTCTTCACCTGACTGAGGAGGGACTAGGTTAGAGTTGAGCAGTGACAAGCCAGCTTCCAGTGAGGAAGCTACATTCTTACCTCTGGGCTATGTTCTTAGTATAATTAAATATAACATTAGAGACAGGGAGCCTAATGCATGCATGGAACTCCTCGGTCTCTTTTTATCACCTATGAAGTAGGTACTGGGATGGCAATAAGGATTACAAATAAAATGCTTTGCAGGCTCGCTCAGGATGCAGAGGAATGTGAATAGTTATGACACAAAGACCAGCATTTGGGAGAGAGACCATTCCCGTAGCATGCTTCTATGCTATAGTTTGTGTGTAAGCTCTTCCAACTGAAGCAGATGGTCTTTCCAAACTGTGCCTCTCTTTGGAGAATATTTGTTCCCTGCTGCTTTAAAATGGCACAATAAAATGTCCTGCTATCCAAAATAAAGTCTTAGCAGGTGACATAATTAGTCCCATACAGAAGTGGGGCACCTGTGTCTGTGGTTCTGTGTCTGCAGGTTCAGCCAACCACCTATTGGGAAAAAAATGTACATAAAAAAGATCGATGTCTTTTTTTCCTATCGGGACCTCTAAATAGCGCAGTGCCACAGCTATTTATGTAGCGCTGACCTTGGCAGATGCGATAAAGCATCACCTGGATGTGGCGGAAGCACAGGGCTGGGGTAGGAAGCAGGGGTACGGCACTTGCCTGGTGTGCTGGGCTCAAACCAGGTGGATGTGCACGGGTTCTGGGAAACCCTGTGGCTTTCTATTGGGGGATTCTCGAGCATGTGTGGGCTTTGGTATTGGCAAGGGGTCCTGTGAGTGTCTCCTGCACATAAGCACTAACTGTGTACAGATAGTGTACACACTGTACACGGTTAACACCTTTACACACGGAAGGAGAGAAGCAGTTACGCCTGCTTTACGTGGAGGAAGAGCTAAAGCCTGTGAAATTCATTGGCGTGGAGCCCCCATGCTTTGCGTGAGTTCATTGTCGTCACATCTGTGGGTCCAGTCAATTGAAATTGAGAATATCACAGACTTTAGAGTTCGGTGCCTCAATGAAAAGGCCCAGAGAGCCGTTACCCTGAAGTTCTTCTTACTCAAAAGAGGGCCTTTCAGTGAAGAATTGATACTGCTCTCCTGTCCTCATGCTCAGAAGACGGCTCCATAGACCTCTGGAGGCCAAGTCTGTGAAGGGAAGCACAAACGGAAGCGGGGAAGGAAGATTCTAAGGCTTCTATGGAGGGCAAGGGAGATGATTCAGTCGGCAATGTGCTCCCTACACGAGCATGAGGACCTGGGTTTGATTCCCAGTACCCACAGAAAAAGAGCCAGGTGTGGTGCCAAGAACCCAGAAGCTCTCTGGTCAGCCAGCCTGGTTATTTGTTAAATTTCAGGTCAGTAAGCGACCCTGTCTCAAAACAAACAAAAACAACAACAACAAAAAACAAGGTAGGTGGTACTTGAAGAATGATACCAAAGTTGACCTCTGGCCTCTGCCCATATGTACACACGCAGTATAGGTCTCAAGTCTTAAGACTAGGCAGCAGTGACCCCCCCTTCATTTTCTGTGTCCTTCCTGTGGGCTCCTGTCCTTCGTGAAGCAAGCAGATGTGCAGGTGAGGTGGTGCCTACCTACCTTGCAATGCCTGTGTGCTGCCTTCTGACCATCCTGGCTGCCTGTTAGCATCCTCTTGACATGCTGCTTCTTATCCCATCTGGTCTTCCTGAGGAGTCTGTTCATCTTCCCTGTTTTGGACTCCGTGGATCCCTTTGCATCCTCACTCTGGACAGCTCCCCTCAAGATGAGCAGGCCCTGTGGGACCTGGGTGGGAAGTCCCAAGCTAATCCATAAGTGGGTCTTTTTCTTTACTTGATAAACTTCCAAATTTCTAGTAACTTCACAGTATTTTTCAAAACTGCTGCTTAGAGGCAGCTTCAGATGGCATTTTAAATATGCACATATGAATATCAGTAATGTCTTCCAGTGCATGATATGAGTAGATTCTAAACCTTCCCACATCAGCTGGAATGGCCATACAATTTATTATCCCCACTAGAATACTTTAGCAAGTCAAAGGGAGACAAATGGACATTTGCCAGGACACAGGCAGGACCCTGGCTATCCCAGGCCCCCTGTGATGAGCATGGCTCTAATATTAGCTGATCGTCTCAGTGGTCAGCCTGTAGCATGCCAAGAGCTGCTGTGGAGCCTGCAGGCAACATGATGGAGCAGACAAATGAATGTCCCCAAGATAAAATTGTCTTGTTGAGACGCTGTGAGCTGAAATTCATGTATAGTACCCTGTGGCGCCTGTATTATTGTATGTGGGAAATTTAGATGTTTACAGCTCTGGGACTTCTCACTGTGATGGACATTTAAAAAAAATAGAGGACCAACTACAAGCCTGGAGAGATGGCTCAGCAGTTAAAGGTGAATACTGATCTTGCAGAGAACCCAAGTTCATTTCCCAGCACCCACATCTACCTGTAACTCCAGCTTCAGGGTGCACAACACCCTCTTTTGCCTTGTGTGGGCACCTGCACTCATGTGCACAAGCCCACATACAGACATCTACACATACACATGCTTGAAAATAAAAATAAATCTTAAAAAAGAGAAAATCAGCCGCCAATTGCTTTTAATTTTCCACTTGACTTCAGACTACGCGAATTCATGTGATGGATGCAAATCATTAAGAACTTCAAATAAATAGACAGGAAGCAACATTATCTGTGGAAATATGACAGTCAGCACTTTTATAATAGGGATGTGAGATTAAGATGGTGGTATGAAAACTCTGTGTCCTAGTTGGTGCCTTATAGACTCTTGACCCTGACCCTGAGATTATAGGAATGCAGAAGTCACCTTCAAGAGACGAGCTGTGGGGGAATAAAGACCCAGGACTTTTGAACTTGGGACCTGCATATTTAGGACTTGGCTCTCTGGGTTTCTTTTTTCTCTTCTAGGGATGAAAATCCTAAAGAGAAGGGACAGAAGAAACACCCTCCGTAAGAGCCCATGAGAGGAGAGAGCCATGGTGGGTTGTTCACATACCACAAGCACTGTCTCTGGATTTTGACAAACCGTGTTTAATTTTGCTAGATGGAATTACAGAAAACTGGAAGGGGAAAAAAGGTCATCCTTTTCCAAAAAAGGAGGAAAAGTGGTATTCTGGAAAATACAAAAGATACGTTTCATATTAATATTGGTTCTGAGAAAAGCTCTCAACAGCTCTTTGAAGAGCTAGCGTGGAAATGCTTGGCAGGAAAGGCTGCCATTAAGAGCCAGATCCGCCCATTCATGGTCTTACCAGACTAGACTGGCAAGGCCAGAGAGACTTTTCTTGACATCCTATGGACAATGTGAAGGCGACAGTTAGGGTGACTTCATCTTTCTTTGGACAAACCTATCAGAGTAGTGATAAATAGATCAACAGAGGTGCCTGAGAGTCCTCCCCAGTACTCTGCCCAGAGCTCTCCCCTCCCCCACCTGCTCTGCTAATGTGCTTCTGGGTGACAAGGATGACAGAGATGCTGGAGAGTTCTCTCTCTCGGGAGTCACTACAGTCACAGAGCTGGTGGGTTAGATGCCAGATTTCAGAGTTGAGATTTTAGTTGGCTAAAATGATGGATGGAAACCAATAAAATGACATTTAGTGGGAATAAAGATAAATCCTGTCTGTAGATAAAAACAAAACCAATTAGCTCAGCACAAGATGGAGAAAATCTAATGTCAGCTCATTTGAAAGAATGATAGGATTATGATTGACCATGGCTTACTGTGAGCCAGTATTCAAACCCTGGCTACTCAAATAATAATAATAAAAAATAATAAAAATAATACTAAATAAAAATTAACAGGAATCTTATTCACAGCAATAAGATCATAGTATCCTGGGTACTAAAGGGCAGGGCCACCCTGCTAGGGTCCTGTGAGGTTATCATGTGCTAGGGATGGGCCTCTATGCAGATAAGGAGTCTAGAAACTATGGCCATGCTATGTGCCTAGGCGTGCAAATGGAGAAAGGTATCCTGGAGAGATGCAGCCTCACTTCTGGCGTTTGAAAGTCTAATGTGTGTGATGGGAAACTGTCATTCATTCCTTCACGCATCAGTTTCTACAGATGACCTATTTTCTTCAGCGTTGTGTCCCGATGTATATACTTACAAGTATATACTTAGAAGTATATACTCCAAGAGATGGGCATACACTTGGTTCCCACAAGCCAAAAGCCACTGTCATCAGGGACACATAAGCGATTGCAAGGGATAGGCTTGAATGTGCATTCGGATCCCCACCAAGGCCTTGCTGATGGGACGGCCTTGTTGCTGATGGAAAAGCAATAAGAGATGGGGACTCAGGACAGGGAGGGCTCGCTGGCAAGATCCAAAGTGCTCATGCGGATGGCATGACCGAAAGCTGTGAACAGGAGCTTGTAGCTAGCATGGTGTGGCAGGGTGTGCTAGAGGCCAACACCAGCCTTGGCGGCAGGAACATAAGGTCTATGCCAAGATGTCCGCACGGAATGATGGGTGGCAGAATGAAATGTCATGGGTTAACTCTTGTTGGTTCAGTTAGTCCCGGACTAACGGAGTAATGGAGCTGACAGGGAAGATCATTGCACAGGATATTATTGTGATATTTCTGAACAGATGGATGCTTCAGGCATGATGCAAGAAGACTGAATGAACTAGACCAAAAGGATCAATGAAGGATGTTTTGGCAAGGAAGTTAAAAAAGTAAAGTAATATATTTAATCACCGGGACTCTCCAGCTTTGAGAGGAGCTGTGTGTCTGTGTGTCAGGGATGCTGTAAAATGGACAGTTACATTGTCAGACAGACAGGAAGCCTCAACTTAATGTTGCTTATTGATGCTAAGACTCTTTCTGCTTCTCACTTTATAGAGCATTTGTTATGTGTGGGTATAACATATATTTACTTATGGTGTATCCCATGTACATTATATACCATTTTTGAGACAGGATTTCACTATGTGGCCCAGACTGGCTTCAAATGTGTGCTTGTCCTGTCGCAGCCTCCTAAGTGCTGGGATTATAGCTGTACCCCCTCATAGCTGATTTATATTTTATATTTTAAAATCAGGAGTGGAAGCTGGTGTCTGCAGTCTAACCAATCCTTGGCTCTGAGATTCTCTGATGACTGTATTTGCTGGATAGGATGCCCTGTAACTAAATGCCACACACCAGGTGATTTTAAC
>PVIU01009771.1:0-74157 GCA_004026605.1 Ondatra zibethicus | reverse complement strand
CACCCCTCCTCCCTCTCCCTTCTTCCTTGAAAGAGGGCATGGTGCCCTGCCCTGTTGGAAGTCCAAGGCCCACCCCCCTCCCTCCCGGCCTTGGGAGGAGTGCATTCAAAAAGACTCGGTTCTCAAAACGATAATACATGCAGAAGAGATAGGTCCTGGTGTCATTGTTGTTGGGTTCTCCATCTGCCAACTTTCGCCGCCACATTCAGAGAGTCTGGTTTGATCATATGCTCATTCAGTCCCAGTCCAGGTGGATTGGTGTGCTCCCATTAGTTCAGGCACACTGTCTCAGTAGGAGGACCAGCCCCTCACGGTCCTAACTTCCTTTCTTATCTTCTCCCACCTTCTGCTCTTCAACTGCACCTTGGGGGCTCAATCCATTGCTCTGATGTGAATGTGGGTCTCCGTCTCTATCTCCATCCATCAGAGTGCTTAGCATTTTAAAAAGTACTCCTGGATAATAAAGAATTATAGATTCACAATAGGACAGATTCAGACATGAAAGACCTCTAAATGGGTCACAGTGTTGGATGGCTGTACGTAGGCTTGGGAGAGAAGAGAGTATATAGAGAGTCATGAAATAAAGTTAATGCTTTTAAAAAAATGGGTAAAGTCTTTAAGGATACAGAGTACAGATAGTTATAGATTAAAAAAATAAAGAAAAATAAGCCACATAAAACTGGAAGATTCACAGAATGTCTGGATTATGTATTTTATTGTGTTTTCTTTAAATTTTTTGACTGTGAAGGAGCTAACTGCAGAGAGACATTCCATTGTATGGGCTGCCAAGCTAAACCAGCATGGATATTATTATAAAGGTATAATGACTTCAAAATTTGGGTCTAAGGATATGATGCTTTGGAAAAGAGGTTCTTCTTTTGTTTTCAGAGAGGATGAGACCCTGTGGATTGTTTCAAGACCAAAATGGTATGATAGACCACGTCCTCCTGAAAGGGCCCTGTGAACACCTTCAGAAAATTACTTCACTCAACTTCCGAACGAGATGAACCTGGCACATAGGATACACCCTGAAAGAGCTAATTAACAGCACCCTCATACAGCAAGAAGAAGTTTCGAGAGAAAAAACTACGCCCATATTCCCAAATATTGTTTATAAATGTTCTTCTACATTTAAAGGGGGATATGATATAGATATGAATAATTTGCATTGGTATGGATTTTGCTTTATTAATAGAAATTTAAGGTCAATTTTGTTATGTATATATATGTATTTCTGATCTTGATTAAGGTATTATGATGGTGTAGTTCATTTAAAAATGTAATGTTTATTTAAGAAATATAGGTTGTTAATGGATAATAATCTATAATAGTCAAGTTTGTAGTAATGTTAGTTAGATTTTTTAGGTGTGCATAAATATATTTCAGTTAAATAGGCATTCTTTATATCTTTCAAAGACTACAGAATATGGCATTTAATGTTTAGTAACTTAGGGTTTTTCATGACAATGAGACACATCTACTGGCAGCACCAAGCTACTTCAAGAGGAAGATGGGCATCAAAGAGGCTCCTTATGGAATTTGTTAGCCATTTAGGCAAGAAACTGCTCTTGCCTGGACTGTTGCATAAACTGGACATGAAGAACCCACAGAGAGAGGATTGCTGAACTTGCCTAAAGGTGAGATGATCCTTCGAGGTTCCTGTTTCATGAAAGAGTGTGTGAGACATTCTGCAGGATACAGAAGAAAGTGACTGAACTGTCTTTGAAATTTCCTGCTTCATGGAAATGTCTGCTGGATACTATGGACCTGGAGGCCGAAGATGGATGCCCCAGCGGTACAGAGGAACTTTGGGTGACTGTCCAGGCAGTGAGATGTCTCTGTCATTTCTAGAGTTTTGGAAGTTGCTTACTTCTCGTTTACTTAGGTAATATTATATTCTTTTGGAATCTTTGATGGAGTTGAAGAATACATAGATAGTTATAGTTTTCCTTTGTTATGATAAAAGATAAAGTAGATATAAATATGGTAACTGTAATTCTTGCTTGATACCTGTTTTGTTATATGTAATTTTACTATGTTAAAGTGAAAGCCTTTCTTTTTTGTTTAAACAGAAAAAGGGGAAATGATGTAGGAAGTGCTTCTGTATTTCTGTTGCTTTCATTGGTTAAATAAAGAGACTGCCTTGGCCTTTTGATAGGGCAGCCCTTAGGTGGGCAGAGTAGACTGAAAAGAATTCTGGGAAGAAGTACAGACAGGCCATGGTTTTCCTCCCCAAGATGGACACTGGTTAGACTCATGACAGTAAACCACAGTCAAGTGGCAATACACATTAATGAAGATGGGTTAAATTGACATGTGAGAGTTAGCCAATAAGGGGCTAGAAATAATGGACCAGGCAGTTTTTAAATGAATAGTTTCTGTGTAATTATTTTGGGGGTTAAGCTATCCAGGTACTGGGAACGTGGCCCGCTAGCCTCTTTACTATACTGCTTAGCCCCAAAATAATCACACAGAAACTATATTATATAAAACACTGCTTGGCCTGTTAGCTCTAGCTTCTTATATGCTAACTTACATAATTAATTTAACCCATTTCTAATAATCTGTATTATGGCTATGACTTACTGGCTAAACTTCCATCCAGCTCCATCAGGGCTACATGGCTTCTCTTTGACTATACCTTCTTCCTCCCAGCATTCAGTTTAGTTTTCCCCGCCTACCTAAGTTCTGCCCTGCTATAGGTCCAAAGCAGTTTCTTTATTCATTAATGTTAATCACAGCATACACAGGAGACTCCCACATCACACATTAGCAAAATATCTAACAAGATTCAAATCTTTTACAACATGTCTTGCCATGGGAGGAAGCAGATGGCATGTTTGAGAGACCACTATTTTTGCTCTTTCATGCAAACTTATAATGATGCTGATTCAACTTTAGAGGCCATTCATTAAGCATAATTTTTAATTATGTAATTGTCATAACATTTCTTATGGTACTTTTAGAGGTTAAATGATTTATTTAATTAATTGACATGATTTTTTTTTAAATAAAAAGTAGATTAGCCCCATGTCTTAGTTTTATTTGTTTGGAGATTTATCTACCTAGCCCATGTTAATGTGTAATTTTTAAATTTTATACATATGTTCACATGAAGATGTGGTTGTACAAATGACTCATCTTTCTAGACCCACCCAGAGTCACATGGCATCTGGGGAACAACTAAACTGTTACCATGAGCATTGAAATTTGGATATGGAACATTCTGATAAGGCACACATATTAAAGGTTTGTTCTTCATTTTTTATGCTGTTTGGAATACACTCTTCAGTGGAAGAGTGCAGAGGTGAGACTTGACAGAAGTTACTAGAGAGCCATGGATGGGATATTGGGACTGGACTTTCTTTCCCTACCTTTCTCTGTTTTCTGTATTTTATGAGCTGGATGTTCCGCTCCACAACAGCTCTACCCTCATGTGCTTTCATTTGTTTATTTATTTATTTTACATTCCAAACACAGTTTCCCCTCCCTCCTCTTGTCCCAGTACCACCTTCCCAGTTCTCCTCTGCCTCCATCCCCATCCACTCTCCTTCCTTTCTATTTAAAAATGGAAAGTTCTCCAATGTATATCTACAAAACATGGAAAATCAAATTGTGCTTTCTAACCATAGTCCCAGGGACAACTTAACCAAGGGACCAAAAACTGAAATTTCCAAATCAATAAGCCCACACAATTCATCTTCCATTGTAAATAGATTTGTCTTGATGTATCATAGTGATGGAAAGCTAGCAAATGTCGTGAGAATTCCTTAATTTTTCTAGGCCATATGCTTTGAAGAGATGTATTTGCCAAACCTGATTCTGTAGGAAGAGAAGCTCTTTCTCTCACTAGGAGGCATTTCTTGTTATAACACCATTGTACAGTGTAAACCAAGTGTTACAGTGAAGATGAATGTTATAAAGTAACCCAACACTAGCTCAGAATTGAGTATAATAAAGGGTTATTATTTAGGAGTAGACTCACAGATCACAGTCCTCTGCATGAATGGGAAACAGGAACCAAATCCAGCAGCCAGAGAGAGAGCACATGCAAGCTTAATGGCTGCATTTATAGTATAAGAGACCACACCCAAGTAGGCTGGTATCTTAAAGGCTATTGGCTGAAGGTGTTCCCTTTTGTCTAAATAAGAGAGTTTTAGCCCTAATACAAAACTATATACAATAAGAACAAATGTCAAGTATAAAAATTAGAATATCAAACAGCATAAATAATATCAAGCAAGAAACATATACTAAATGTTTCAATAATTGCCCTACCTAAGAAGTCTATGTCTTGTAATATAAATAGCTTGGCCAAGTCATGAGAAGAAAGTAACTATGACTACCTAGTCTTCAACCCCATTAAAGATCAGAGAAGGGAAATAATATTATTTGAGTAAACAGGAAGTACAATCAAGTAATTTCCAAAATGTGCAATAAATGACAGACAACAATTTACCGTGGCATCACCCAAAGTCTCATTTGCAATGTTGGAGCAATCAACTTTGGCTAAGGCCTAGAGTAACTGACAGACCATTTTCAGAGCATGAAAAATTTCAGAACTGTCTTACCTGTCTTGGCAACATTTGACAGTCTTTTTCTTGTATCTTGTTTGTCCAGTCCGGATACCATATACTTTCTCACTGGTCAAGGCATGGGCAGTTCCTTGCCCAAAAGCCTGTTTTGCCAAGAAGAAAAGAGGTTCTAAGTGGAGTGTCTTCCATCCTCAACATAGTACATCTGCTGATTTCCATTCTAAGTTCAACACACCCTTGAAGTACAGCAGCTGATTTAATTCAGAAGGTTTTTTTTCTATTATCCAATGTCTCTCTGCTGCTTTTGTTCCTTTCTCAGTATCATTAAGAAAATTCAGGTTTAATAAAGCATTATGAAATCTATTTCTGGGGGTATTTTCCATCCATTTCTGTTTGCTTAACATATTCTTTATAGTTTGATTTGATCTTTCTGTAATTGCCTGACCTGTTGGATTGTATAGTATATCTGTAATATGCTTAATATTATAATAAGCAAAAAACTCTTTCATTTTTTTAGAGATATATGCTGGACCAATATCTGTCTTTATTTGTGCAAGTATACCCATGATGGCCATAATTTCTAATAAATGTATGATTACTGAATCAGCCTTTTCTGAGGCCTTTAGCATACTTACAATTAATAATCAATCAATTTCTGTATTACCTTGTGCTAAAGGACCTGGCAGACTGATACAGGCTCATATTGTGTTATATAAATGGGACAAAGTATATTCCTGATTGTATCTGGAACCTATAAGAATAATGAAGTCAATTCTGTTTCATCTGGTATAAATTCAGTGGTTTCAATATGCAAGACAACTCTTTCTGCATATTGCAAATCAGTAACTATATTGAGAGGTTCTTTAAAATTCCTTAATACCATGAGAACAACATATAATTCTGCCTTTTGTATAGAATTATAAGGGCTTTGTTCCACCTTATTTAAATCTTCTGACTTGTAACCTGCCTTTCCTAATTTATTTGTATCAGTATAGAATGTATGGGCTCCTATTATTGGTGTGTCACATACAATACTGGGAAGGATCCAAGTAGTTCTCTTTATAAGGTTAATTCTATCACTCTTGGAATAATTGCTATTAATTTCTCCCAAAAAAAATTAGCACATGCTCATTGCCAGAGGTAATCATCTTCTCACAATTTTTTAGTTTAATTAGAAGTAAAAGGCACTACAATCTATGCTGGGTCTATTTCTGCTAATTGACGAAGTTTCAATTTTCCTTTTATAAATAATTCAGAGACCTTTTTCACATACATTTTTAATTTTTTACTTGGCTTATGTAGTAAAAAAAGCCATCCTAAGATGATATCTTCCCTCTGCATTAAAATTCTTGTAGAGGAAATCCTGGAAGACAATATGACTAGAATGCAATTAAGATTTAGATTCACCCAATCCATATGTGCCTCCTGCAATTTCTCTTCAAAGACAGTTAATTCTTTCTCAGCCTCAGCTATTAATTCCCTGAGATTATTTAAGTCTTTGTCACCATCTAAGGTTTTGTGTAAATGAATTATTAGACCAGGCATTATCCTAACTGTCATAGGCTGAAAATATCTCCTAACAATCTTTGAAAGTCACTAAGAGTCTGTAATCAGTCTCTCCTAATTTGTGCTTTTGTGTGCTAATTTTCTGTAAACCTATTTTATAACCTAGGTAATTGACAGAATCTCCTCTTTGTATTTTTTTTTCAGAAGCAATTTGTAATCCCCATTTGGCAAAACTTTACTTACTTCTTCAAACATTCTTTCTAAAGTATCTACATTTAAATCAGATAGCAAAATGTCATCCATATAATGGTAAATTATAGATTTAAGAAATTATTCATGTATTATTTCCAATGGCTGACTTACAAAGTATTGGCACAGGGTTAGGCTATTGAGCATTCTCTGTGGAGGATGATCAATTAATAACTCCTAGTGGGCAGAGAATTATTATAAGTAAGCACTGTGAAGGCAAATTTTTCTCTGTCCTTTTCTTGTAAAGGTATAGTGTAGAAACAATCTTTTAAATCAATAACTATAAGAGATCATCCTTTAGGCAACAGGGAAGGCAAAAGAATTCCAGATTGTTGAGGACCCATAGTTTGAATTACCTTGTTGACAGCCCTTAGATCTGTTACCATTCTCCATTTTCCAGATTTCTTTATAACAAATAAAGGAGAATTCCAAGGGCTGGTTGATTCTTTAATATGGTGAGCATCTAGTTGCTCCTGTACCAGCTGTTCTAAAGCCTGCAGTTTCTCTTCTGTTAAAGGCCATTGTTTAACCCATATTGGTTCCTCAGTTAACTATTTTAAAGGTATGGCCATTTGTACCTCTGAAGGTTTGCTAGTTGTGGTGTGTTCTTATGCAACATGAATGGCTGGTGACCTTTGCATATAATACATTATAATATCCTTCCCAGAAATATGAGTTTCCTGAACTGCAGGAATGTTAATCTGGATATTCCATTGCTACAGCAGGTCACAACCCCATAAATTCACTGTGATATTAGCCATATATGGCCTCAGCCTTCCTGTCTATCCTTCTGTCCCTGTGCATTCAACCCATCTCATGCTTTGTTTCACTTGAGATAGGGTTCCAATTACTAGGAACTGAACATCAACCTCTTGAAGAGGCGAATTCAGATGTCAAGATTCTGGAGTAATGGGTCACATCCACACCTGTGTCCATTGATCCCTCAGTTACAAATGTCATCTATACACACTCAGCTTTGGTATTTGATCATTTATAGAAGTCTGCCAAAATACATGCTTTCTATTTCCTATTGGAACTTTTAATTCATCCTCCATATTTATTCCATCATACACAACAGTATGGTTTTTTTTTAACAACAGGCAATGGATTTTTAAATTTTCCTGGTGATATATGTCCTCCACAGTGACTGGAAATAACTGGACCACATTTGACTTGGGAACCTGTGCGATGCCCTGCAAGGAGTTTCTCGTGGTACCGGGTTACCTTGTATGTCTTTTGTTGATCTACATTCATTGGTCCAATGTCAACCTTTGCCACATCATCTACATAATCCAGAAGTTTGAGACCTTCTATTTTTGCCATTCCCAGAGGAGACATTATTTCTAGGAATTCCTTATCTATAATCCTTTCTCAGATGCTCTATTCTACCACAATTAAAACATTTGGAATTTTGGTGTCTCCTCATACCTTTTGAAATTCTTCTCCTACCCAAGACTCAGTATTATCATCAAATGTCTCAACATTCATTATATGCATGATCCATTTTTTCCATTGTTACTGATCTAACCTCTAACAGCCCAAGTATCTTTTCAAATTTTAAATTGGCATTTTCAAAAGCCAGAGATTCAATGAGTACTGGTTTAGCTTCTGAGTCTCTTACTTACATTTGTACAGCCTTAGTTAATCTTTGTAAATGTCACTAAAGGGTTCTCTTTGGCCCTGTTTAACCCTAATATATGATCCAGTTTCTTCTCCTGGTTACTGAATCCATTTAAGGCTGCTGTGTGGCATAGGGACAAGTTGTGTTCATCATAAAGAGCTTGATCCTGTGGGTGTCTTCGCCAAGAATTTGATCTTGGGAAGTCTCAAATCCTTTTGCTTTTCTCTGTTGTTCTAAAATTTTTGCCTCTTCTTGCAAATAGCATTTCCACAGTAGTTGTTGTCTGTCTTCCAGGACCACTAAAACTAATTGAAGCCAATCATATGGGGTAGCCTTATTGCTGAAAGCCCATGTCTTTACCATCTCCCTAACAAATGGTGAATGAAAGCCATAAGATACTACTGATTGCTTAATTTCTTTTAGATTTACATTCTTTGGATCCTTTGAGGTGTTTAGAACTTGATGCTTTTTCAGAGGTGATTACAGTGTAGGAAGCTAAAATCCTGGGTAAGTCACCTCTGATTCTGACAGGTATTGGCAATGTTAAATCCTGTCCTTGTAACTTCTCTCCCTGCTCATCAGTTCCAATAATTTCTTCAATCATTTCAAGTATATTTCTAGTGATCTGATTGACACACCTAGTCTCTGGTCCTCACTTTGTACATGGGAGTCCAAGGTATAAAGTTTTTCCTTTAAAGATAACATCTCATCCTTGGACATTATTTGGATATGGTGCAGATTGCCTTCCTGGATACTCTATCTGCTAACTTATCAAAACGTTTTAACAGATTTTGTCAAATTCAACAGTATGAATTCTTTCAGATAATTTCTCAGTACCCATTGACATGGATTGAATTTTGTCTGTCAAATTAATGTTATCTTTTTCAATGGTATTAATTTTTTCATCTAACTTTTAAAGTTTGATGGTATTAATCCTCATCTAGCTGTTCAGTATTAGTCCATAAAGAATGTACCATTTCTAAAAGTGCCTGATTCTTGGTTCTGTTATCAAACTATTTTCTTAAGGATCTAATATTAAAAACAATATGCCGATAGCCAAAATAAATGGATGTATCAGAAAAACCCTATAAACCTTGAAAAATACCATCCATAGTATAAGCAAAAGGTTATTAAATCCTGGATAGTAATATTGTCTACAATTATATAACCTTCAAGTTTATTGATTTATTTATTAATCAAATAGTTACCTTTGTTATGAGAGTCAGTATATTATTGTAGGTGTAATAGTCTTTATTGGCAACCAGGTGTCACAGTTGCAGCCACGTGGAAAAGAGATGTGACCAGCAGTGGCATGAACAGTACAGCACTGCTTTGGTTCCATGCATTGGTTCCTAGTTAAATACTGACAAATATGTTTTGCTTGACAAATTAAGAGCAATTAAATCAATTCCATACATGGAGCCCAGAGCCCAGAGTTTGTGAGCAGGGAACACCAATTGGAGGTTGCATAAGTTGCCACACGGTAGGGAAAGTGGCAGGGGTTGCAGGAAAGTATGTGCAAGCCCAGAAAATTGCCAAGTCACTGCACAGTAGCTCCACTGTAGTAGGGTTTTGGCACAAAACCACTTAGTAGGTGAAATCAAGCCAGGAAGGCAGAGGTGGGAGACCTTCTGGGCTGTGGAACTTTTGTGCCTGTTAGGTGTGGAGTTGGGATTCATGTGGGCACCAGATGATGATGGATGCTATAAAATCATCCAATACTAGCTCAGAATTGAGTATACTAGAGGTTTATTTATTTAGGGGTAGACTCACAGATCACAGTCCTCTGCATGAATGGGCAATAGGAACTGAATCCAGCAGCTGGGAGAGAGAGAGAGTGCAAGCTTTATGGCTGCATTTATAATATAAGAGACCATGACCAAATGGGCTGGTATCTCAAAAGTTATTGACTGAAGGAATTCCCACAGCATTATGTGATTAAATTTATTGCAGGTTTGCCTTCTAGCTCACTAAGGCAAGGTCTTTGCCTGACAAGTAGAAGATACAAAGTGGGTTTTTTTGGTCATTCTGCTTTCTTCTCCTTCAGCATTCTTACAACCTGCAGGTTTCCATTTGAGTCCAGGTTCCCATTAAGACAGTAAGACTTCCATATGATCATATTCAAGTGGGTTTATTATTCATAGCACAACTAGAGAAATTTCCAAAACTAATAACTTCAACCATTCTGAATAAAGACACTTGGCCAAATTAAATCACTCTGATCTCTTTATTTACCAACATCCAGGAATAAAATCAGGGTTGGTCCTGAGATTAGGAAATCAGACCTGAGACAGAACTTACAAAATGAAAAGTGACTAAATCAGCTGTAAATCCTCAGCTCCATCTTCCATTTCTCATTTGCATATTTAATTGTTTCCAATAAGAACGCTTTGTAGCAAAAATAGAAAGACGGCATGTGTGTGAGCGCCCTGATGTGTGTTATCATCTGAAATCCACACAGGGTCTGCATCTACCTGCTGTGCTTAATTTCAGTATACATTTCTATGATTAATTCTGTTTTTCTCCAGCACATCAAACTGTTCTTAGTCATTTATGTTTTGCATATTGTGCTCTGAATTAAAGGAGACTTAGGAGTCCTAACAACTCAGCTGTTCTTCAATTTGAGTTCTAGAGACATTCCAACTAACAGCCAGATTCTTTACCTGAGACTCACAGTCCAACACATGGACACATTTAGATGCCCTCAAGACAATTTAAGGAAAAGTGAACCTGACTGGGAAAAATCGCTCTGGTATTTTTATTTTTTTTGTGCAGACAATTTTAGCATTTCCTTTGTAATACATCAAAAAGGCTGTGGCAAGATGAACAATACTTACAAATTTATGAACAGCAGTAATTGTAAGTATTTTCATATCATAGCATTTCAGGTTTCTTGGAAAATGCTTTCTGTTCATCAGTTTTTCAACAAATACTATCACATTTATTTATTTGATTATTTTGGCAGTCCTGTGGGTTGAACTAAATCCTGAGTTGACTGGGCAAATTATGGAACTACATTGCCAGCCCTTCTTATATATTTGCTCTTGAGGCAAGGTCACATGAAGTTGACCAAGTTGATCTTGAATTTCTCTATACCTTAGGCAGGCCTTGAACTTGTGATTCTCCTGCCTCAGCCTCCCAAATAGCTTAGATCACATGCCTAAGTCATCAGGCCCTGCCAATATGAAAATAACTACAACATCTACTTCTTGATTTTGTTATTTAATAATTGACAAATGCTTACATTTTGACCACTTCAATACAACCAATATCCTGAGTACTCTTTTGTATCTTATTTTGTATCTTAAACAAACAAACAAACCAGATATTCTGATGGTAAATGCTTGGGCTTCACCAGATTGTTATAAAAATTCATGACACAAAATTTGTTAGCAAACTTCTTTCAGGTTACATAGAAATTTACATCAATGGGGTGTTGTAGTCTCACAATGGAAAAAAAATCATTCTTGATTCTACATAACTTTGAATATATTGGGATTTTGTTGAAGCTTGTTACATTACCTATAGTTTTCCAGAAATACTTTCATGTTTCTATAAGTATATAAATGCTTCCTTTATTAGCCCTTATTGAGCACTTAATTTGCTTTTGTTTCTGAGTAAGGTATTGAGGAATACAAATGCAAAGTAACTCCTGGTCCCTGCCCTCAAAGACATTTGAATCAAGCTGAATCAACTAAGCTCCATTTTAACAAAACAACTGGGGAATTAAAGCTGTTCTAAATACTCAGGTGCTAACAATAGGTGCCAAAGATGAGTTTAGAGAAATAAAAAGACAAACACGTGGACCCCAGATGTTGAGGAGGCTGGTGTGGCATAGGGAGGCAGGGTTAGAGAGTTCCAGTAAACAAAGGAGAGGCAGTCCTAATTGCTAGACAAACAGAAGACACACAAGTTGAACAGAAGCAGTCACACTCCTTGCCCTCATCCTGGTTTATTTTTATCAGAGAACCCACAGCATCTTACCATGCTCCTATTAGCCCAACTCAAATATGTCTCAAATAAAAATAGAATACATGAAATGGTTTTCCCTCTAGGATGGATTATAGAAGAAATAGACAGCCTCTTCTACATAGTGGCTGCTGGAAGCACTTGTTGAAAGAAGGAAGAATAGGGAGAAATAAGAGAAGGAAAAATGGAGAAAGAAAGGATGAAAAGGGGGGGACAGAGGAGTATACATAGTAACAGAGAGACCCAACCATCAGATTGGAACAAAATGTAGAGAGAAAAGGTAGAAGCTACATATATATAGAGTGGCTGGAGTTAGTCATGTTTCTAAGTGCAAACAGTACTGTGAGGCTTTGAATAGGAAAGTTACAGGATGTTGTGGTAATGAAGCATTTTCCCATTGAAGTATTCAACATAGGTCTGAGAAACGTTGCAGGGGCTCAAGAAATCTTAGCTTTCTTTTTCATCTTTAAATGTTGTGACGGCTTAAACCTCATTTAATTACAAGAGCTGCTTCATTCAAGGTATTTGAAAGATTTTAAAAATACAAATAAAGGTTGTTTCCTTAAAAAATCTTTATCGCATGGAGTTTTCATGGCTGGTTTGGGCGATGTGTGTTTCATGCTAGTTTTAAGCTCGCAAGTAGTTCATTCAACACTTAACACTTATTAAGAAATAGGAATGATGGTTAGCAGTTCTTAAGGTCCCACTTGGAGAAATTCAGTTTAATAAAATGTTGGGTTGTAGAATGTTTGACATTTGTCTAATAAGCCATTTCCCTGATTCTCAAACCTGCTCATTTTGCTGAGTTCTGTTACTTACTACCTTGAAAGAACTGTCAGTGCTGCCTCCTCAAGATGTCTGTGCTATTCTCTTAAGTGTCAGAACCTGGATTCTATATTGCAAGTACTGAATTAACATGTTTAAAAGGAAGAAAGGTAAAAATGAATATATGGGTGAATTACCTGAACTGAGTATTTGTGTTTGAGTATTGTAGGTATTCTACTATAAGATTTTTTCATCTAAGTGCTCAGAATCATGAGATAATTTGGAATCATAATGATAACTCCAAAATTGTATTTTCACATTAGTGACTAGGAAGAGAATTGTAATTTCTATTTTAAGCGACTAAAGATAAACATTTGCACATATCTGTAATGAAAGATTTTTAGCAGTATGATTTAAGATGTAGTGATGGCAATGGTTAGCAGCTCAGTATAGGAAAATTGCGTAAGTTCAGAATGTAAAGGATCTAAACGTATGCACCAGTCCTATTCGACCTTATCTCTTTTACCTCACTGGTTGTCACAGACAAGGGGTAGCACTAATATGGTCACAATAGGCAATGAGTGATTTTTTTTTTGAGACTCAAATGAGATAAAATGTCATCCAGGTGAAGAGAAAAAGTTGTTTTTCAAATTTTCTAAAACCCTCAATAATGAGTCTGGGCTATGTGCAAAGATTAACCTTGTCTGTGGCAAAGCTGTATAAATAATCGTCATCTAGTAGTCCCTGGAACATGAACCTGATGTTAATTATTTGGCTTGTTCTATAATGAAACTTAAAATCTCACCCAAGTCACCTTTCTAGTCTTTTAAGTATATCATACACTTTTTTTAAGTGTATAGTGTTGTTATACTATATACCAAGCAAAATGTACACATTATTATGAAGACTAAAAGAAGAAAGAGTTTAGAATTTGCTCTGAGACTTGAAAACTCAAACTGAAGTTAAATTCATGAGTGTGAGGACAGTCTATCTTCCAAAGAAAATATATGTGTTTCATTGTCGCTAATTGGTTATCTGCAATTCTGATTATGCAGGATTGGGAACTGTAAAGTCAGTGAGAGAAGGTGTATGGCTAGGGCTTGTCTGTGGACACCAGCATTCTAAACACAATTAAAAGAAGCCACCGTGTCCCCTTTCTCTTGTTACATTTCATCATGGAAAGTGATCAGTGATTAATGCGTGGAGGGGTTGGGTATAGGGCTCAGTGGGGAAACTGCTTGTTACCCAAAATTAGAACCTGTATTTGAATCTTGAGCATCCTCATAAAAGCCTAGCATAGCAGCACACGCTTATAGCTTCCACACTGGGCTTGGGTAGACACAAGCAGATCCTCCTGAGGGCTCAGTGAGTTACAGGAGAAGCAAATGTCTTAACAAATAAAATGGAGAGCAATATAGAAGGACAATGGAAGGTTACCTGTGGCCTTCACAAGAGTATACTACAGGCAAGAATATTGTCCCATACACCCATGCATGCACCAGGTACACGCACACACTCACACACCTAGAGTGCCTTAGCGAATAAAGCAACGACTGCACCACAATGTGTTATTATTTCTAGATCTTCAAAGAGTGGATTGTCATGTAACCTTAGAAAGAGGCAACATGAGTTCAACAAATATTTAAATCAGGTAGATTTGCATTTCTTAGTCTGTCTTCCTTAACTAGTACAGACATTGTTGTGAATGCCCTTCCAGTGCATGTACACACACACACACACACACACACACACACACACACACACACACACACACACACACACACACACACACGAGCATGTGTGGATGTGGGCCAGGCACTGGAAAAATTTACAGCTTCCCGTCCTCTGATGAATGACGGTGTTAGAATAGCAGATGGAGACCCATAGGGCTCAAAAGTGAAAAGCTAAAGACTGCCTTAGAACTCTAGGAAACGTAACCAGCAGGGGGAGAGCCATCAAGGTGCCTGGCTTGTGAATGGTCCAGAGTCATTAAGGCATTTTGATAGCTTCCTTTAAAAAAGAAAACAGTTGTATTTGCCAGTGTTCCCCCAGAAAGCGTCACTGAATACCTCCAGCGGCTAACAGGGGGGAAGGGGTCAGTCCTTATCAATGGCACTGAAAAGGTGCTAACTGACTCCAGCAAACGGCACAGTGAGTGAGTGAGAGAGAGAGGGTGCAGTGTGGGGCCCCAACCCAGAACACGTGGAATCTCCAGCCTGAAACTCCTGCCTTTTTCTCTTTTAGTGCTAAATGTCATGGGAGTCATTTGCTCCCTGAGTCGTTACTCCCTGGTCCCGATCCCTTCCTTTACATTGGAAGATGTTACAATTAATCTGTTGTTCAACATAGAAAAACAGAATTCCCGTACTTGCCCCTCAAAGATGTGTCTTATATGTAGAACACTTACCCCAAAACTCCAAACAGAGAAACAGTGCTGCTTCTTGTGTGCCAGGGAAGAAACAAAGACACTGTGTACACAGTGCCTCTACACAGCGTTCCTACAGAAGGGGTGGCCACTTCCATTCAAGGATCTATGAGTTTTGCTGTTTTTTTTTTTTTTTTTTTTTTAGCCTTTCAAGCTACACCCTCAATTAAGAGCAGCTTACTTATAAATTAGCAGTATTGATCATTGGGGGGAATTAGCTAAAAATTGCAAATGACAATCTATCATTATTTGGGGGGGTTACTCAAATCCGTAGTGTTATGAATGAATAGGCCCTTCACATAAAGAAAATAGCGCCTATGAATGCTTCTATAATCATCTGACCTACATGAGGGGAAAAATCATTTAGGAAAGGTAATTCTGTTGAGATTTCAATGAATTTGAATGAAACAACTCCGTCAATAGATAATTTAACCATCGTTTTCTTCCAGCATATGGAGTATGCAAACGGATTATTTCTTATGCAGGTAAAGATTTTAAGAGAAACAAATCATTTTCCCAATATTTCTTGAAATTTACATGTTAAAATTCAAAACTATATAACTCTAATGCTTCACCCTGAAGGTCTGTTTCTAAGCTATTAATTTGTTATCATGTTTTGGGGGAACTTGTCAAGTTCAAATTTTTTTTCTTTCTTCCATAACTGCAAAGTGTGCACACATTTGAAATATGACTTTCCTACAGGAACTAACAGCTGTATGTGCAAATCATGCATATAAATCAATTACCAAGGCCTATGTACTATAAATGCACCCATTAATTAAGCAATGTCAGATGCCATGAACCATGAAGTTCATTACATCTTTAGCATTCAAAACCAAGGATTATTTGAAGAAGAAATACTAAGTTTACCTAATAGTTAATGAAATTAGGGCGGGTTGTTGCCAACATTCTTATTTTATGCCTAATTCGGTGTTTAAATGTTTATGAATAAAACACTAACTGCTGAAAGCAGCTATGTTGAAATGTAATTACTGATAAGTTATAACGCACTTGAGGACTCATTATGCCAGACTTGGGTGTTTCAAGATCACCAGTATAACGCACTCTCCAAAAACACCGAGGTTTTATGGGCAAAAAGCTGGAAAGACATAAGTGCTGTTGAATTTGTCCTGACTGAGTGGAAATTTTGATGATCGCCGTGCTATGATTTATGAGTGTAACGTTTTCCAGTCATTACGTGGTGGCGGTTCAGCATTGTGACATGATTTGCATATGTGAATATCCTAGCAAATTAGCTTCTGATGACTGCTGCATCTGCCTGGATAAAGAAGTTCTTATCTTTAACGCAGAGCGGCGGCTGCTACAAAGAGACCTGGATGCAGCAGAATTGTTCAGTCCTGTTTCCCTTTGAAATCAATAGTCAGGGACTCGACACACATGGGTTCAATTTCGAGGATAAATACTTGCTTGAAATGAGTAGGTTTACACATCTGTAGACATTTTAATATCCCTTAAGTTGTCTGCCTCACAAAGACTTCCTGGATGGTTCAGAGAAGCCTGACACCTTTTCCCACACCCCTTCGTCTGGGCTTAGAAATCCCATGGCTCTCTCTCTGTCTGCCCCCAGTAAATTGCCTCTTACACTGAAACCATACTCACTTGTGACTTGGGGAATAGGAACTCATATTAGTATATACACGTGTGTTCACTATATGCCTGCACACATGCTACCAATATCCCAAGGTTGACCCACTCTCATTAACTCTACCAGTTCTATTTAACTCTAAGAGTTAAATAAAATGCTGCTGTTTCCCAATTAAATAATCCTTAAAAATGGATATTTTTTATTTCATAAATGCATTTGATTTTTTTGAAGTCTTGCAATACTCAAATACAATCAGGAATTTTAGTACATTTTAATTAACCTCTTGAGAATACCATACAATGTAGTTTGATCATATTTGCCTTCCTGTTCCTCCTCTTAAAATTCCTCCCAGATCCACCCCCTTCAATGTGCCCTTCAATTTTGTGTAAAGGGTAGGGGCATTCACAACCTATCAGAGGTTATATCTTTAAAGAAAGCTGACTCTCTCTCCTGTAAGCCACCAAATGTCAGTAGCTGTTCAGCTAAGGCGGGGTGGCTTAGAAGCCCCTTCTCCCTTCATGATTGGCTTCATCTTGTGCTGGTTTTGTGTAGGCAGAAACAGGTCATGAGCACAGTAGTCTCATTATGTATCCCTATATGACCTCAAACTCACAATCCTCCTGCCTCCTTCTCAAAAGCTTTGAGATTACCGTCTCATGCCACCACACAGAAAGTTTGGATGCCCTAATGAGATACTGTTTCATTTATGACTTATATTTGTGCTTCATTTCGATACTTTCCAGGTATAAGCCTTGCCCCTTTCTTTCCCATTTTATTGCTTCTAAACATTTTAAGTGATTTTCCCCTGTTTTTGACACTATTTAAAATGTTACTTGCTCTGGTCACAATTTTTAGAGGTTTATTTAACACTATTGCATTGGCACTTCGGGTGTGTGTGGGTATTTCCTATAAATGTGTGTTGACATTGAACTTGTTACGAAACTCTCGGCATGTCCATAGGGCAGTTTTGACATTTTGTTTTCATGTTACTAGACATCACAATGTAGAATAATTATCCTCTATAGATATTCATGCTTTAATGTCATGTTTCATGATACCCATAAATTAGGATCTTTAATCTGAGAAATTAAAAGTGTTCTTTCCAAATATTGAGAGGTTGTCAGATGCAATTCACCATTCCTTTATGGTTTCATCCCTCTGTCTGACTGGTCCAGAACTAGAAATCTTCTGCCTCCCCTTCCCAAATGCGAGGATTACAGGTAGAACTTGGCATCAGACACAAGCTGATGTATGCTAGCTAAGTGCCCACATGTTGAACTTCAAGCACAGCACAGAAGCCTTTTTATTAGGGAAAAAGTGAGTATTGCAGGTTGAATTAAGGACTCCTCACACACAGATTCTTATGTCTGCTGAGTTCAACTATCATTTTCAGAAAACAACTTCTATCTACCGCCATACCACTCGAAACACACCTAATCTCATCTGGTCTTAGAAGCGAAGCAGGGTCAGGTCAGGTTGGTACTCAAATGGGAAAACAAACACTTCTCTGTGCCTGTAGGTTACACATGCACGAAAGCCTCAGTGGTTGCCACAGATGACCCCATGGCACAAAAAAGATATAAGAACGTAATGAGAGACACGTTATGCCAGCTGATGGTGAGGCTTTGTCTTTTGCACCTCTTTGTAGCAGGTGGATGCCTTCCTAGAACTGGATACCTCTTCGGTGGCTGGAATAACAGCTAAAACTGAGGGGGTATTAATATGGTCCATGCAGTCTTCCCTTGCTCACTGAGATGAACCCAGACAACCCATTAAGTCCAGTCAACCCATGACACTCTTTAAATAGGATTTGATGCTTATATGTAAAATTATCTAATCTTACAATTAGCTGGGATTTTTATTTTTAAAAAATGTTGCTTTCAGACAGAATTCCATGATACATCCCAGGCTGAGCTTGAACTCACTATGTGGCTACACATCCAAATTTTCAACCCTCCTGCCTCAGCTTCCAGAGGGTTGCTATTACAGATGTGTACCACCGCACATGGACTGCATATTTTAGCAGTAATTCTATTTTCTTCTAATACTTTTTAAAAAATCTATTCCTGGAAGTAGCATACTTCTCAAAAGTCATATTATCTCACTCCTTCGATAAAGTCCTCTTCATGAAGAATGTAGTGCCTTTTCACTTGTTTGGGGCTAGTTCTCAAAGTCACATCCATACATAGGAAGATCTGTTTTACTTCTGACATGCTCATGAGAGACCAAATAGCTTCTGCCAAAAGAATACTGGGTCTCTATTATGACCTTTGTGCGGAAACTCAAGCTATACCAAATCAATATTGCCATGGAGTTGACGTTGTCCTATCACAAGCTGGAAGCATCAATTGTCACTTGATCCTTGTCACGTGTAGGGTGGCATCCAGAGTCATGCAGCAGCAGAGTAGAATCAATGTTTTTTGCATGATGACTGACTTTTCCCTTTTCTGTAGGGCATTAGTAATACCTCCACTGTCATTGTGATGATTCTCCTGCAAAACGTTACTGTGAAGTCTTGATTTTCTTTGACTGTGACCTTGAACACTTTAAGAGGTAAAGAGAAAAATCCAACATGGCCTGATCCAGCTTTAGCCTATATCCTGGGAGCTGGGTTTGGTAGAAAATTCTGTCCTTTCTGCCTCAACCCAACTGTATTACACAGTCTCTTTCCTGTTGTCAGCAAGCACTATTCAAGTGTTGGTGATGATGCAGGCCTTCCCAGTTCTTTAAAATTGAAATTATTATTCATAGGGAGCTTGGAAATGATGACGAATATCTGGACTTAACTTTGGTGATCAGCTCTAAAGACAGCCTATCACAAATAATTCACATAAAGTAGATTGAAACAAGTAACAGACAAGTTTAAGTGAAGAGAGACACATACAGGATTTTAAACTAGTTGAGGGTATTGTATTTTGCTTTGCCTTCTTTAAAATAAAAACAAAACATTTCCTGTTCACCCTTGGGAAGACAATCACAAAACCAAAACAAAACAAGCAAATAATCAAAAAACATGGCTGGTTATCAGTGAGGTAAGCATCCCTGCTCAGTCCATGTGGCCTAAATCAGTGCATATTTCTGTTGTGGAGCCAAAAGTCAACAGTACAACCATGAAAACATGAAAGACTTCACTAGATTTTGAGAGAGTTCTCTATACAGAAATGTAGGGGATTTTAGTGTTTTAGTATCTTTAAAATAATGCAAACTATTTTAATTGCAAGGTCACTAACATGTGACTTTTAACAGCCATCTCATACATTATTTTCAGAAATGTGGAAGAAATTCTTACAGTGCTGTGAATGGGCATTTTGCTTTTCTGTTCACGCAGAAGGAAATATGTTCAACAATTGCCTGAGACCAACATTTGGCAAGAATCACAGCAGGCTCCAAGTGGATCTGATGGCAAAACATTTGGGATGTTTAATCAGGTGACTTAGTTGAGGGAGAATTACTAAGATCCCTAATGCCAGTCAAGCACTGCTGTCTGTCATGGTTGAATGACTGGCGAGGTTATTATAAATCTGAGAAAATTAGTCATCACTGTCACCTGGAGCCCAATTCCTGACTAAAGTTAGACCAAGGAGAATTATGATCCAAGTCTCCCCCATTAATATTTCTAACAGCCTAGGTTGGAATTTTCAGAAGTTTGAGATATATGAGGAAATTTATAGTATGTTTTGTGTTTCACTATGATATGGTTCTCTTCCATTTGGAGCACATCAAATTAGCATTATTATTATTATTATTATTATTATTATTATTTTACAAATAACAAAAATTGGGAATGGAGGATAGCTATTCATGTACTATGGTTTGTATCTTCAATATCCTCCACAGGCTCATGTTTTGGATGCTTGTTCTAAAACTGGTTGTGATATTTTAGAAATCTGTAGACACTTTAGGAGACAAGGCTCATGTCTGTCAGAAACATCACACTAGGGGTGGGCCTTTGAAGGCCATAGCCAGCCCCTGAATCCTATTGCATTCTCTGTCTCATTGTCTTTTATGATGGGGTCAACCTTTCCCACATACTGGAACTCTGCTGGAGCCTGTCTTCTCTGCCATGATGGATTAAGAAACCTTCTGAAATAGTTAGGCAGCACAGATCTCTCCTCCAAGGTGTTTCTGTTGGGCACTATGGTCTATGGTGATGAGAAGCTGTCTGACTCACAATATTTGCCCTAAGTTCCAGATAAATACTTATGTATGAAACACATTTTATTTTGTACTCAATTGATCTTATCTAGTAGTTCAGGGAAATTATCCATTATTATATCACTTGGGATATAATTTTAGATTGAAAGAGATAAAAGAGTTTAACATGAGATTCCAAAATGAAGTTTTTACATGAAACCATACCATGTAGACCAAAACTATAATTAAATATTACATTTCATAGGGCATAGTGGTTTCTCCTTCCAATTCCAGCCAAGGTTGAGGAGAGGATTACGGATTTGAAATTCACCTTGGCTACATAGCAAGCTCAAGGCTAGCACAGGTTAGATAGTGAGATCCTTTATGATAAAAATTAAGATCATAAAAGGAAATTTTAAGTTTTCTCCTTATATGCATAAAATCTCTACAGGTTCCCTGGAAGAATTCCATTATGAACCCAGCAAAGGCCTTTCAGAAAGTGATAAAGTCCTTCCTACACATGGAGGTAAAACCCTGTGGAACAGACTGGACTAGGAGTTGTGAGGGGTGGACTTAGGGCTCAGCAGATAGCAGCTGGAGAGAGGTTCAGTATCACTAAAGTTGTGCAGTCATGATTATCTGGGCTTGCTTCTCAAAGCTGCCATACTAAGGGTTACAGAGTAGATAAAAAGGCAGAAATTACCCCATAGTTTCAGAGACAGAAGGCAAAAACCAAGGTGTTAGCAATGGTGGTTCTCTCTCAGGGCCACTGGAGAGCGTCTGCTCCACCTCTCTCCTTCAGCTCCTGTTAGTTTGCCAGTGATGTTTGGCATCCCTTGGCATGTCTGTCTCCAGCTCCACATTCAGATGGCACCCTCCCTGTGTGTATCTCCACGTTTCTTTTTCTATATGGTCACCAAGTCCTATTAGATTAGAGACACACTGTGCATCAACATAACCCATTTTAACTAAGAGCTTATTCAGCGATTTTTCAGAGGAAATCACATTCTAAAGTAGAACCCTAATTGCCTTTTAGATGAGCACTTCAGTATGATGCTGTTATGTGGACAAACTTCAAATTTCCATACTGTTTCATTCTTCTGTGAACATGGGAAGTTTTCTTCATCAGAGTCTTAGGTTCCCCATCAGATGTATTATATAATTTACACCATATCACTGGAGTATATAGGGATTTAAATGGGACACACTCATGTATATGGTTAACTAAGTACATTTTGGTAATCAACAATGGTAAAGCATAATAATCTTGTCTATAAATCAATTTCCATATGGTTATAAATTTTGCATATGCTTAACTTCTTACTTATGGAGGAAAATGTGTAATAACTTTTGTAAGAAAGAACCTGACGTGGAAAATGGAAAATAAAAATTAAATACAATTGTTAATGGTTATAATCTGTTTATAAAGCATTCTGGATAAGTCACTAGATACTCGATATTAACCTGCAGACTCAGTGGTAAGTGTAATTTATGATCTACACAGAAAACTCATTATTGCTTAAAGAATACTGAGATAGATATTTATGATCTTCCCATTGCATATTTTGTAGAAAAATACACTGCACATAGCTAACAGTAATAGTCATAAAAATGAGATCAAATAGAGCTTGGAGCTCACTTTGTCAAAGAAGGAAATATTTTGTATGGACTTTAAAATATGTTGACTATTTCATGATAAAAATATAGCAAGAAGACTATATTTAAAATAACAGGAAAAGTTAGTCTAGCTTCAATGAGAAGACTAATTAGTTTTTCTTTGATAATTAGCTGTTGCTGCATCAAAAATTATTAGCTAGAATAAAGCAGAACAAACATTCTCTGGAAAGCGAACCCTTATGAATACTTACTGTGAGCAAATTAAACTGAAAAAACCTTGATTAAGCAGTGTACACCTAATTTCACACAAAAATGCTGATTTCTCCCTGAAGAACCACTATAGACTCCATTAAAATAGGAGAATATCATGTGAATATCAATTAATCAAAAATTGTTTTAGTATGAGGACCCTGACAAGATTAAAAGGCAAATAGCACCGTACGTATTTAAAAATGAGATGAATTAACATCAGTGTTATGCCTCAGACAGCAACCTAGGGTTAAAACTTAGGTCAACAAATTTTTCCTGTGAGTTTATGTTCTCTAACAGTCTCAGCTACACTCCTTCATTATATGAGTCTGTAGGTAGACGGATGAGAAGTATCAACACTTTATAATACATTTTTTGTCTTATGTATACGTGTGCAGGTACACGTGTGTGGGCATGTATAGACTTCTTGATCTTTCTCCACTGTATTTACAAAAGCAGCATCTCTTATTGAACCTAGAGCTATTTTTCACTATGGACTAGCTAGCTAGCTAGCCCCGTGGATTCCTGTGTCTGCTTCCTAAGCACAGTGATGACAGATAGGCTGCCCTAGCCTCACAGCCTTTATCTGAGTGTCAGGGACAGTCAGCTCTCTAGCCCATCATAATATTTTAAAAAAATAATTTTTAGCTAAGAAGGATGATATGTACAAAAAGGAAAGAAAGGACAAAACAGAAAAAAAAGGAAAAAAAAGAAATTGTGGTCCAAAGTCGTCATAACCAGAGAGCAAGCTTCCCAGTGTATGTATCGATGGGATGCAGAAACTTCTGCTTAATTTACTTTCTGGATACATGACACATGTGCTTCATTGACAGCATCCTTAGCAGGATGGATTTTGGGGAAGTTTCAGATAGAGTTCAGAACTGATTTGTATTATACATTCACAGAGTTCCCTTTACGGTAATAAGAGGTAAACAATCAGACAGATTTGTGCAATATACATACTTGATGGCTCATCCCTGCCTACATCCCTAAGCCAAGAACTTTAGTCACAGTGCTCATGGCTGTGCAATGATCCTCTGCCCAAACACCATGTTCTTTCCCCTCCTTTCTCTAAAACTGCAGGATTCCATCTCTCCTTCTCTTAACAAGCTAAACATTATAACTTCTCAAGATGGAGTCATTTTTAGTAGAAATCTGCCTGGTTGAAGCCATGGCTACCAATAGCCAACACTGAAAAAATGTTTAAGTAAATATGAGTCCACTTAAAATTGGCCTGAACTTGGTCATGGTGTGACCGTGGGGAAAAATAAAAGCAGAAAAAGAAATAAAGGGAAATTAGTACTATTTGATAGGTCTTTATATTTTCAATAGTACCAAATATGCTGGGCAATTTTACTGCAAAGTTTCTTATTTTATATCAGCCCATAAAAATGTTCCCATTTATGCTTCACCAATCAAATAATAACCATTAGAAGTTAGCTTCTGTAACTTACAAATGCTGTGTGTATTTTATTTTTCAAACAACCAGCTCCTTAGAACATTAAGGATTACTTAAAAGGGAGACATACTTTTTAAAATTAACTTTTATATTTATTAGCATTCAAAGTAATTGGTTTCATGGAGGTATTTTGCTGATTTGCCTCCCCACTCACTCCTCCCTACCTCCTGGCTCCTACCCAGTTGGGAGATAACTGGACCAGTACTCATGCACTAATGGGTTGAGGAGGAATATTTGCCCACTGTGGGTGGCATCTTTTCCTGGGCTGGGGATCCTGGGCTGTATGAAAAGGGGAAAGTGAGATGGGCACAGGCTTTCAGGGCTCTCTTTCTCCTGACTGCAGATGCAATGTGACCAACTGCTTCAAGCACTTGCTGCCTGGACATCATAATGCACTAGACCCTTGAACTGTGAGACAAAGGAAACATTTTCTTGAATGGCTTTTATCGGGGTTTTGTATCACAACAGTCGATAAAACAACTAACGCTGCCCCATATCTAGCTTCCTGATCACTGCCCATTTTAAAAAGAAATCCTGTCTGACACAAATGTGTAATCCTACAGCATAATACTTGGGCCATGTATCAATTTAAATGGCTGAAAAAAATAACCTTAGCCAAGTTGTCCTTACCTCTGTAGAAATTCCTAACAGACGTAGACCAGAAATGTTAAGTGAAATTTATATAATACAAATTAAACCTTTTCGATATCTCTAGTCAATATTCAATAGGAGTAGGTTTGAAACAAGCCTTCTATTCAAGAACAATTTTCTTCTGGGATATAAAGACTGCATATAACACACCCACAGTTGATAATGGACAATGAAAGGACAGGGTGATGATACTTTTATTTGAATTTTTATTAAAATAAAGCATGTTTTCTAACACACAGATGGTGGCTCATGCCCACACATAATTCTTGAGGCTGAGGTAGGAAGAGTGACTTTGAGACAAGCCTGGGCTACAGAATATAAATATATATGCAATTTTAATAGAATTATGCTTCTGCTAAAAACTATTGTATTAATTAGGTTCCTACATACAGCCAAAGGGTTCACTCAAAGACTAATGGCAGTGGAGGGGCTCTCTGTGCCCTCAAGGGGTTAGCCTGATCTCCATGCTATTCTAAGAGCTGATACTTAGTCTTGTCCTCTGGTCATCTTAAGTCAAGGATCATGATGTCAGCAGCTCTCTTACTTATCTAATTGTTCTTAACATCCTTCAAAACGTTGTGGTGTAACAGTTGCAAGTGATAGGAGGGATGTGCAACTTCCAAGAGCACGGAGAGACACAATTTTGATCTACACCTAGCTTTTGTCTTTGGCTGGATTTCACTTGCTACAGCCTATCGGGGAGCCCGTTTTCATTCCTTACCATCGTGCTCTGGGTAGCTGGCAGAGTTGAGAAGAAATTCTGAGAGGTGGAAAGAACAATGAACTACTCAAGTGTAGAGACCAGAGACAGGCATCCTATAAGACACAGTCATGGCCTTCTTTTTTTCTGCTCCATGAACTACGACAGTGAGAGGCATAGGGTCAGGACAGGTGGAAGGCATGATGTACTGGCGTCCAGGGACGATAGACACAGATGCCCCAAGGAAACAGGAGGAACTCAGAGGACCAAGTATGGGAAGAGTTGCTGAAAATGGCAGGGATGAAGCTAAAGACAAGGATTGTGGACGCCCAGAAGTCTTTATAGGAGGAAATAAGCTTATAGTGTAAATGAATGGACAACTATTGAATGGTGTCAACTAAAGGTCTAGTGACAAGAGGATGAGAGAATTTATTTATTTTAGTGTGTCATCATGCTTGAAGCAAGTTGGAAGCTGCAGTGAACAAGGTAAGGGAGAAGACAGAGGCAGAAGGAAAGCCTGGGTTTGGTAGCTACCTAAGAAGATGTTAGTGGATTGAACTAAGGAAGTGGCATGAGGGATAAAAGAAATCATTTGGACATTCGAAAACTTCACTGATCCTTGATGGTACAGAGAAAGACAGATGCAACAGATGATATTGGAATGAAGCCAAGGACTTCAAATAATTAGGTGAAAGAGTCCATCAAATAAAGTTTTCTGCAGTTTAGTATTTAAGACCCAATTGAGAGGGAAAAGAATACGGTGGGAAGTAGAGGTCAGGGAGGGAAAAACCACAAGTACTTGGAGATTAAGATATTTAGAATTCTCAAAATATAGCATATGGTCTTCTGTTTTGAATGCTCTGAAGGGATTAGGTAGTAGAAGAAAAATATGCCCATTAGATTTACTAACAGGAAATTGGTGGTGAATATGCAAGCTATACGTAATGAGCAGTTATCCAAAAGATCTTGAAGACTGGGAAGATGAATCAGTACATACAAGCGTGAGAATTCCCACCATTCATATAAAAAGCAGGTGTAACAACATAAATCTTTAACCTCAATGATGGGAGAGACATGGGTAACCTGAGGGCTTGCTGGACAGCCATTCTAATGGAAATTACAAGTGACCGGTTCAGTGAGAGGCCCTGACTCAAAATCCAGTGGAGAAGGGATTAGAGGAAATCCCAGGTCAACCTCTGGTTCACACATGTGCACATGAGTGCTCTCCTCCTCCTTTCCCACATACAAGAAAGACAAAGGAAAGGACACAAAAATAAAGGAAACAAAAGGTAAGGAGAAGAAAAAAAAGACAGTTATTTTGTGTCCTGAAAGAAAACTATAGATGATTTTGTCTTTAAAACATGTAATTGATATTGAAAGAGATTAAAGTCATTCAATAAATCTCACCAAGTTGCACAGTCACTTAATATCAGAGTTTAGGCTGGGAGCCTCTCCCACAGCTGGTTTTGTTTGTTTGTTTGCTTGGTTGGTTTTGTTTTTCTGTTTGTTTGTTTGTTTTGGTAAATGTTTTCTGATATTTTGTTATCCTAGGATAGCAATCTCACTTTCTAATTAAGAAAGACAACTGATCATTCAAAGTAATAATGCTTTACCCCAGTTCTTCAGGATGATCTGTGCCCATTCTCCTAACACGTGTTGGTGGGTGTTATCAAGTAGATATTTATGAGAACTTCAGAAATGCTTTGCATCCAAAGCTCCACCAAAGAAGATGAGAACTGTCCAGTCCAACAACCACAGGAAAAGACACCGCACCTTTGGTCATTTTTTTTATAAATCGATGGTGCCTGTGCCAAAATTACCAACAAGCAACTATAAAATGTCACATCAGTCAAAGGAAACAAGACAAACATCCCTCCACACACCATCTTAATGCGGCATACCAGAGGTGTTTGAAAGCACTTACTCGCCATTACTATTCACCTTGGTAAGAAGAAAACAACAACATATTTTTCTTTTCTTCGTCACCTTTTAACAAAGTACTCTCTCTGGCTAAGACTTTGCATTCCAAGTTGAAGCCTAGGGCAAAATTTTTATAGCTGAATTATAAATCCCTTAAAGTAGAGATTTATAATGGAAATTCTGGAAACGTATACTTAATAGATCCACACTTCCTAGAGTCCGTGTAGGGCTCTGTGCCTTCCTTCACATAGCTTTGCTAATAACATTAAGTGATAAAAACATGTACAGATAAAATATTTAAGATGCAACACTCCTTTTCTGTTTGACACAGATAGCCTTACATTGTAAAGGAAAAAAAGCAAAGGGTCTGCTCTGACAGAAGAGGGCAAAACATGAACAAAATCTTTTGGAGATGATGGGTTATTAAGGTATGGCCTGTAATGTCATACTCAAAATCTATAAAACTTTTACAACCTAGTCTTATTTTCACAGAGATTACATGTCCAAGTCTCAGAGCCAAAGACACATGTTAATAAGCTTACAACTTTTAATTAAGCAATATCTAAAAGTGGAGTCCCATTAAGCTGTGATTTGTGGGTTAGTTCCTTACAGTGGGTCCCAAGCAGGAGACACATACCCAATATAAATCAAGCATTCTGCATTCCCTGGCTTAGTGTGAACCTGTGACTGATGCTTTATTGCCAGTTCCGAAGAACAGTTCACAGAAAATTCTTTTCCCTGAAAGATTAGGACAGAGATCAAAACCTAATGACCCTGTGGTGTTTCTCTAATGAAATGACTCTTCTGCATTGTTTATTTGCATAACACAGTCATTACTCATAAGGTTAATTATCATACATCTGATTATCTGACCTGAGGGGTTAGAGTTGTTATTTACATAAACCCGTAGAGGACAGCCTGGTAGTTGGTCTGGTAGTTAGGGGCAAGACTAAATTTTCTTTCCTTTCACTTTGGTAAGGGATGTATTAAGTAGCTAATGGTCTGGGAAGAATTGGGCACACACACACACACACAAAAAAAAAAAAAAAAAAAAAACAAACAAGGCTGCCTTTCTTCCAAAAAGTAAATACTCTAGGAGTTAAAGTATTGCTTATAAAATACAAAATGGAAAATGAGGGAAGAATATGAATCTGTGGCTGAGTATTTTGTATAAAGAGAAGATGAAAACAGAAGAAAATTGTTATGCTTGACCTAGTAGATAATAAAAAGTCTCTAAACAAAGCATAAACACCCTGCCTTTAAAGATTTAGATAATATATAGCACAGAAAAATATTTAAATTAAACAATAAATATCACAATGAAAAATATGTGCATGTTATATTTACTCGAGTCCTTTGAAAATTGAACTGTTTAGCTATGTGGGTTAAATTTCTGTTTATCAGGTAGAAATCTATTTAAGGTTTTTAACTTTTCCTTGTAACAAGTGGTCCAGTATCTTACTGGTATTTATTGAATCATTCTTTCCTTACTGAGAATTTTGAATGAATGATAAATACTTGCAATGAGAGACCAGCTTATTTCTCTTTTCCTTTATTAATGTTACATGCTGCACTGAAGGGCGCTCAGTCACTAGGAAAACCTTGACTGCGAGCAGGGTATTTTCCAGAATGTATTGCTATACAAATTTTGCTAGTGTTTTTCTTAAATTCTTGGTGTGTGTGTGTGTGTGTACACCAGGCCTTTTCTTTTGGGCCACCAACCAGCTCCCAAATCACAACACAGAGACTTAATGTTATTCCTCTTATTTTAATCTGTTTTTCTTTATCTGTATTTTGCCTCAGGGCTTTTTACCTTCTTTTCTTTCTGAATATTGTACTTTCCTTCTGTCTCTATGTTTGGCTGGCAGCTGCCTGACTTCTGGCCCCAGGTGTGTCCGTCTTCTTTCTCTGAGTTCTCTTCTTCTTCTCTGCCATTCCTAGATTTCTCCTCCTACTTATTCTCTTCCTGCCTACCCTTTTTCTGCCTAGCTGTTGGCTGTTCAGCTCTTTATTGCAACAGGTGCCTTAGGAAAACAAGGTGAAACAGATGCAACACATCTTTACATAATTAAATAAATGCAGCATAAACAAAAGTAACAGACCTTTACACAGTTAAAGTTATATTCCTCAGCATAAACAAATATAACACATCTCTACATAGTTAAATATTCTACAATGTATGTGTATGTGTGTTTGTGCATTTGTGTGTAAGATAGAGTCAGAGACAGAAACACACATACACACAGATTGCTGGGTGGATAGACCATCAGACATATATATATATATATATATATATATACACACACACATATATATATATATACACCCATATCACTTGTATGTATTTTAAATTTCTAGCAATTAATATTTTGTTAACTTAATTATTTAAATTATATTATATTATCTGGGTTTTTAGTGGTTTTATTTAAATCAACCACAAATTTATTTTCTCCTGATCTTCAACAATTTCTTTCTATTACCTTTAAGAAGACATTTCAGTATTATTTATTCAGGTATTTAAATAGCTTCCATAAATTTGTCACTTCTTTTGAAAACTATCTGGATTGTTAATACATTTATATCATTCACCACAAGACCATGTGTACTGCGTTTTATAACTTCTTCTTTGCATGTAACTACATCATGTTTTCTAGTTCCTAATGTTTGTTTATTTGTTCCTTCTTGTTGAAGGGGGCCACTTGTTCATTTCTGGCCACCCAGACTCCCGAAATAATCACACAGAAACTATATTATTTAAATCACTGCTTGGCCATTAGTTATAGCTTCTTATTTGCTAACTCTTACATCTTAATTTAACCCATCTCCAGTAATCTGTGCATCACCACAAGATTGTAGCCTACCAGCAAAGTTTCAGCATGTCTGTCTCCAGCGGTGGCTTCTTTTCCCTGACTTTGCCTCCTTCCTCCCAGCATTCAGTTTCGTTTTCCCCACCTAGCTCTACTCTTTTGCTCTATCACAGACCAAAACAGTTTATTAACCAATGGTATTCACAGAATACAGAGGGGAATCTCACATCACATCCCCTTTTCTGTTTAAGTAAAAAAGGAAGGTTTTAACTTTAACATAGAAAAATTACATACAACAAAACAGGTATCAAGCAAGAATTGCAGTTACAACATTCATATCTATTTTATCTTTTATCATAACTAAGGAAAACTATAATAAAAACTATTCTTAAACTCTATCAAATACTTCAGAAAGATATAATATTACCTAAGTAAACAGGAAGTGCATTGTAAGCAACTTCCAAAACTCTAGAATTGACAGAGACATCTCATTCCCTGAACAGGCACCCAAAGTTCTTCTGTACTGTTGGGGCATCCATCCTCAGACTTTAGGCCCATAGTGTCTGGCAGACTTTTTCATGAAGCAGGAAATTTTAAAGACAGTTCCACCTATATTGGCAGTTTGTCAATCACTTTCTTCTGTGTCCTGCAAAATGTCTGACAGACATTTTCATGTATCAGGAACCCGGAAGGATCATCTCACCTTAAGGCTGAGAAAATAATGCGGCTGAACTTTGTTTGACTGTGTCTAGAATTCCTTTCCAAGCTTTCTCAGGTTTTATGTGGATGTAGCTAGCACACGTTGGAGCGCCAGTTTGTAGTAGGAGGACACTTGTCTGTTTCTTGGCTTCCCGGCAGCTCGGACTCAAACAGAAAAGGGGAGGTAATTTAGGATTCCCCACTGTATGCTATGAATACCATTGGTTAATAAAGAAACTGGCTTGGCCTGATAGGGTAGAACAGAGCTAGGTGGAGAAAACTAAACTGAATGCTGGAAGAAAGAAGGCAGAGAAGAGAAGACATGTAGCCCCACTGGAGACAAATGCTGGGGATGGAACTTTACCCAGTAAGACACAGTTTCATGTGTCTTACTGAAGATTAATGAAGATGGGTTAATTTAAGATATGAGTTAGCCAGAAATATGCCTAAGCTATTGGCCAAAGAGTATTGCAAATAATATGGTTTCTGTGTGATTATCTCAGGGTTGAGCAGCTGAGAACAAACAAGCAGCTTCCTACTACACCTCCTGTCAGTCTTATTAGAATAAGGAATTAATGCCAAGCTTCATCACTTTAAATGATATCATTAATTTTAACAGATACCCTAATTAGTTAGCTTATATTCCATTATTTTATGAATGACTTTCAGATTTTGATAATGTATTCTTTTTGTATTTTTCTAGCTTTCTGGTGCATTTAAAAAATAATAATAAATATGGTCATCTCAATGCAATTTTTTATATCTCATAGGGCTTCATAAACACTGCTTCTCACAATAACATGGGAGGCATGTGATATATCTAATAAAATCATATTCTACTACTTAAAACAGGGTAAAGATGAACTAGTATTACTAGAATATTTCAGATACTACCACCTGAACTTGATAATATATTAAAAATAGATGATTTATAGGACTTTCTTTGTCAGGGAGTGGGATACACCACTTACAGTCCTAGCATTTGAGACAGGCAAGAGGACATGGAGCACAAAAACAAGAAATAGGCCGGGATGGGTGGAAGGAGCCTGAGTAAGGTTGAAGGAGGCTGGGATAGGCTAATAAAAAATTGTTCAGAGTAATGGGGGGAAAGATGGGAAAGAATCAACTAAACAAATTTTGTTCAAAAAATGCCATAATATCTAATACAGTATAGGCTGATTAATTTTTTAAAATAAGGGTCATGGATCCCAAAGTAACAAGGCCCACAGACTGTGGAAGAAACATTAATAATTAGGTCTAAGCCAACACAGACCTTCTCCCTTTTTAAGTTGACCAGCTCAGGTATTTGTTATAGTAACAAAAACATGACAGGCACAGTGGCCAACTCATATAGTCAACACTTACGTTGACTATTTAGAAGTTCACTGCTACATGGTTTTCTTGGAGGAGGGTGGCCTGGTCAAACTTTCCTACATGGTGGAGTCAGGCAACCTGTTTGAACAGATATTAGATGAATAAATCTGAGACAGGAGAGGATAATGGAGTAACACGAATAAAATACATGATGTACATGTAGCAAATGGTCATAATAAAAGACATTGAAATATACATTTCTTATATGCTAATAAACATTTAAAACTGATTTGTATAAAAGTTTAAGGGTCAGTTTAATTCTCCATATAATGTATTCTTTAGTCTGGGTCCAGGAGAGTGATTTGACATAGATCAAAGCTTCCTCCTTGGAGAGGAGGGAACGTGGCAGAACCTTTGCTACTGCAAGGCTATCAAGTTTGGGTAGTGCTTGTCACTACACTGTTATCTAGTCTATCCAGGCTGATATAGAATAATGCCCAAACTTTGACTTGAACAAATAGAAAATTGATCATCCATCAACCGAGCTGCATGAAAATGTGTAGAAAGAGCTTTAGAGGGGAAAATGGTATGCCAGGGTTACCACGTTTACTTTTTTCTATTTTCCTTTTATTTATTCTTCTTTTATACAATACATGCCAACCACAGCCGCCCTTCCCTCCACTCCTTCCAGCTCCCACTATCACCTCTCCCCTTCTCCAGATCCACTGCTTCTTTCTTTCCCTTCAGAAAAGAAAAGGCATTCCAAGGATATCAACCAAACATGGCATAACATGAAGCAGGTAAACTAAGCATAAACCCTCTTATCAAGGCTGAATGAGGCAACTTAATATGAGGAAAGGAAGGGAGGGGACCATGTTTTATTTTATTTTTTAAAATTGTTTTTATTGAGCTATATATTTTTCTCCATCCCTCCCTTTCATCTCTTCTCCCTGACTACCCTCTCCCATGGTACCATGCTCCCAGTTTACTCAGGAGATCTTGTCTTTTTCTACTTCTCATGGAGATTAGATCCATGTATGTCAATCTTAGGGTCCTCTTTGTTGTCTAGGTTCTCTGGTACTGTGAATTGTAGGCTGGTTTTTCTTTGCTTTGTGTCTAAAGTTTACTTATGAGTAAGTACATATGGTATTTGTCTTTCTGGGTCTAGGTTACCTCACTCAATATGATGTTTTCCAGATCCATCCATTTGCCCACAAATTTCAAGATGTCATTTTTTCTGCTGTGTAGTACTCCATTGTGTAAATGTACCACAGTTTTCTTATCTTCTTCAATCAGGGAATATTTAGGTTGTTTCTAGGTTCTAACTATGACAAACAATGCTGCTATGAATATAGTTGACCACATATCCTTGTGGTACAATTAACATCCTTTGGGTATATACCTAAAAGTGGTATTGCTGGGTCCTGAGGTAGGTTGTTTCCTAATTTTCTGAGAAATCGCCACACTGACATCCATAGGGGTTGTACCAGTTTGCAATCCCACCAGCAATGGAGGAGTGTGCCCTTTAGCCCACATCCTCCCCAGCATAAGTTGTCATCAGTGTTTTTGATCCTGGCCATTCTTATAGATATAAGATGGAATCTCAGAGTTGTTTTGATTTGCATTTCTCTGATGACTAAAGATGATGAGCATTTCCTTAAATGTCTTTCAGCCATTTTAGATTCCTCTGTTGAGAGTTCTCTGTTTAGGTCTGCACTCCATTTGTTTTTAATTAGATTATTTGTTCTTTTGATGACCAATTTCTTGAGTTCTTTTTATATTTTGAAGATAAGCCCTTGGTCCGATGTGAGGTTGGTAAAGATCTTTTTCCATTCTGTAAGCTGCTGTTTTGTCTTGTTGACCGTGGGGGGCCATATTTTAATTGAGATGCTTATTCAAGTGGAAATATCCAATAGACATTTAATAATTGTATCTGAAATTTTCAATCAGTATTAGGGCTGGCGGCTTGAATTCAAGTCATAGTCATGTTTTACACATGTCTTTTGCTACTATCATGGATAACCCTAGACTGGATAATTTGTAAAGAACAGAAATTTATTTCTCAAAGTTCTGAAGTCTAGACTAGTCACTGGTAACTAGTGAGTATCTTCTTGCTTCATCCTAACAAACAGGACCCAAAAATCACCTGCTTTGAGCCCTCTGCCCCACCCTGGTGCACAAACAACAAAACATGCCTTTCTCTACACAGCAGCATGCCTGGCTGCATATGTAGGAAGTAAGCAGACAGGTGATAGGCATTAGTCACAGCAATAGTCCCAATTTTCCCAGGGATGTAGAAAGCCCATTCATTAGTGGTGTGTGAAGCTGGGGGAAAATATTGCAAGCTTGGGAGGAGACAATAAAATATGATACAATCCCAGTGTCCTTGCAGGGTGAATGAAATAAGACAAAATGTGACCACCTGAAATCCCCGAAAGTCCCCTGAGAACTATAGTTGGGATTTTCAAGTCAAATTCATGCCAACGTCCATTTTTCTACAGCTGCTTTTAATTGCGTGGGAGTGGGCACAAATTAGGCCCAGGTGGCTCAGCCAGGCCTGCGGTTTCTCCAAGTGATAAGAGGAAATGAGTGGTGAGAGAATCGGGAGCCACATAAGCAGGGAGGGACGGCCGTGGGACACAAAAGGGAGAAGAGGAGGGAAGGGAAACAGATCGATGGAGGGTGGAGGGTGGAGGACTGGGCTGTGGAGGAATTACATTAAAAACAGTAAATTTCAAATATTTGAAATAATAAACTTAGTAAATAATAAACTTAGAAATGACAGAATTCAATTATTATTTTATTTATTTATGATTTTTTTTTCAGTAGCCATTTTGCCCCCTAAAGCCTTGAAAATCTCAGTTGCCTTTATGGTCATGTTTTTCATCTTGGTGAATCATCCGCCTTCTGACTTCCTTTCAGACCCTCATCGCGTTGCCTGTTTATAGGGCTTATCTGCTTGCCAGCTTCTACTTCCTGTTCATGGAAATTTTTTTCTCTAAAATGGTCTAGAGCAACACTTTGAGTATCCCTCTTGGACAGATAGTGTTCAAAAGCACCATACAACTTTAATTCTACAGGAGCTAGCACTGGAGATTTCTCTCCTATTTCTTCAGTGGCTTTCATGCATGAAACATTTGTTTCAGTGGTTATTATAAAAGTATCATGACTCTTCCCCACCGCCCAGCACCCATCAATGCCTGAGGCAGGTGTGAGAGCTGCCCCTGAGGTCAGAGGCCAAGAGAGCTGCCCCTGCCTACCACCCGCTGCAGCGCTTGGGAGAGCAAGCCCTGTACCCCGCCTGGACAGCACAAGAGAGACAACCCCATTGGAGGGGTGTGTGGGTGAGCCAGTCCTGATACTGTGAGCATGAAAGAACCGTCTCCATTACTCAACTCACCTGTCATGTGGCAGCCAGGGCAGGAAAGAGATGTCCCCCCATCTCGACCATGGTCAATGCCTGAGGCACGTGGGAGAATTGATTTGGAGGTCATAAGAGTGGGAGAGCTAGCCCTGTCCCTCATAGGCTGCAGCACTCTGGAGAGGGACCCCTAGACCACACCTCAGCCACACAGTAGAGCTGGCACTGAAGGTGGTGTAGTCGTGGGAGATCTGACCCTGAGGACAGGAGAGCAGGAGAACTGGCCCCGCCCCTTGCTCATCACTGCAAGGGGTGGATTTAGCCAAGGCAATGCAGGAGAGCTCACCCTGGTGGTGAGGACAATGAAGAGCTGGCAAGCTGACCAACCCTGCAGCTACCCAGGCCCAGATCCAGGGTTATGGGTTGGCCCACCTCAATGTTAACCCCATCTGTGATCTGATGGAGCACATAAAGGGACCCATCTTTCAGACCCAAAGCAGGAGGATTTCCAAAATACTGAGCAAGAGAAGTTCCAATGAGGGCCTAGGCCTCAAACCAGACCAATGACGCTTTGCAATGAACACTTGCAAGTAAAGATATACGGACAAAAGGGATTATTGTATGACTCACTATGTCACAGTACAGCTTTCATGATGAGATTTTTCCACACCTTTTTTTTTTTTTTTTGCCTTTTGCTTTTTGCTTTTCATTCTTAAATTTTATTGGGAGGAGGCTGCAGATACACAGGGAGGGGAAATGAATAGGATCGAGATGCACGATGTGAAAGACAAAATTAATAAATAAAAAGAAAGTTTAAAAAAGCATCATGAGCTACTCCTGAAGAATATAGAACATAAGGGATAGTATTTGAAAGAAAATAAAATTTAAAAGCATACCATATCAATACGTAGTAGTCAGTCATAATGTTTATGTGCAATCTTTTGATTCTTCCTACAGAAAATACATTATTTTATAACAGGAATCATAGTGCACATGCCCCACATGTTCTTTTCATACTACATATCAAATAGTTTCTCACATTACTATTTAAGAACTGAATATATGACTTTAATGACTGTTAATTACATTTTTCTTGAGCCATGCGTCCTTTCCAGTGACTGCTTAATTGATTGGTGTTGTGTGATAATTTTATTATATTCTGTCAATAAAACTTGCTTGGAGTCAGAGGACAGAGCTAGCCATTAGCTAACCAAAATTGATCATAGAAGTTTCGGAGGACTGAGGACAGATAGGAGACAGGAAGCAGTAAGGTGGGACAGAGAAAAGATCTCAGCCTTTTTGGGTGGAGGAACGCAAGAGATACGAGGTCACTGGTGGCTTCTCTGCTGCTTCTCTGATCATTCAGGTTCTTAACCAAATATCTGAATTACAATTTTTATTGATAAAGCATAATTAGATAAACACTTCAGATTAGCATGAAAGTTATAAAGATACTAAAAAGTAGGAAAAGACTGTGTAATGATCCTTTAGACACGTATCTAAGTCCAATATTCATCTTCCTGATGTGCTCAATTCTGTCTAAGTCCTGCCCTATCAAAAGGCCAAGGCAGTTTCTTTATTAACCAATAAAAGCAACCCAAATACAGAAGGACCCTCCTACACCACCTCCCACCTAAATTCCTCTCTTCGCCCAGCCATATTCCTTCCTGTCTCTACCTCTCTATTCCTGGGATTAAAGGCATATGACTCCCAAGTGCTGAGATTAAATGTGTGCCACCACTGCCTGGCCTCTAATGGCTAACTAGTGGCTTAGCTCTGTACTCTGATCTTCAGTCAAGCTTTATTTGTTCAAACACAAGCCAAGTATCACTATGAAACAGAAATGCCACAGAGGCATCAAAGTCATTCCTTCTTTATATCCAAGCACTATCACTTGACTGATTTAATAAAACTGAGGATCAAGAAAGAGTGGAAACACAGCTTCCAATAGCAAGTGTTCACACTGTGATCGCTGAAGTGGGAAGTGAGTTGATTTTAATGCTGTGTGTACCACTTAGCTCCATCTTTAACTGAAGGAAGAAAATCACTCATTTTTCATCCTCTTCCTAAAAGGACACTTTGTGCAATCTATCTATCATTACTGAACTCAATACAAAGGGCATATAAAAATTTTCACTTTTAAATTTACAGCTAGCATTAAAATTTTAACTCCTTCTGAATTATATTTTCATTTCTTTTCAGAACTAGGGTCAAAATAGTCTGCTCAAGCATGAAGAACATATTGGGCTATTAAAAGTGAGCCAATAAAATAATTTTTCATTTACAGTTTCTAATTGTTTTATGATGAGGAATGTGACAAAAAGATCAAACTAAATAACATGTCAACTAGCACGTGGCTCTAAGAAAGAGAGACTCTAATGAAACCACAGAAAATATATGCATAGCTTATAGATACAATTTTACTAATACAGTCTTGAAAAATTAATTATTAGCATCATAAATTATCCTCAGTGGGCTAAAGAAAAAAAAACCCTCTGATGACTCAATTTACAGATATATAGTCCCCTAGAAACCTATCTTTAATTTTGAAATAGTCCTTTGAACTGTATATAAACATGTACTCTTTCCTAAGGGCACTGTGTCTGCCACATTAGAGCTCTGCTCTGCAACACATCTGCAAATACAGAATATTAAGTATAAGGAGCCACAAAAGATAGAAGCTTGGAGCCCTGCCTTCCCCCTCCCACCCCTGTTTTCCTTGAGAATCTGGCCAATCATGAACGGGAATGTAAACACTAAATCAATTCTTTTAAAAGTACTCAGCACGGACGGAGGCAGTATCAGACTCTTCCTTTATTGCTGTAGTGGGTGACACACTGCACATGAGTGTCTGCAAGGCTCTTTTTAACAAGAAGAGAAAAGCATTTGCACGAATCTTTACCTGCCACACACCTATGTAAGCTCAGCATCAACAATGCTTTAAACAATCAAACAAATCAAACGAAAGCTGAACCTTTCATCTAATCCTGACTGTTCGATAACATTCATGTAGGCAAGGGAAGCAAATATAAAGAAACAACAGAAGCAAACACTCTACAAACCACCACATGAAAAAATCACAGAAGTCACGCCTTGCAAGGATGTATTCGGAGATGCGGCAGAGTAAGAAATAGTGTGTCCCTGGGGGCCACTCAGGGGACCAAAAGTGTGGTCTTTAATTATTCTCCTCGTTCCAGTTGGGCCAATGATCTCCTGAAAGAAGCAAGAAAAGGAAAAAATAATTATCGATTGTTTGCTTGACATCTTCTCTGCATTCGCATCAGTGTCTCATCGGTCATGAAGAAAAAGCAAACATCAAAATTGATGTTTGCTTTTTCTTCCACCAAGACGCACTGCTAATAACCGAATGTACAAACAAATAGAGCAGAGAATGGTTCCTGCACTCACTGGGTTTAAGGTTTAGTAAGACCACGCAAGCAGAAGTGTCAGGCCAGCAGCATATTAACTCAGTTACGTCAGTGGGTGCTCAGTGTAAAGATGCCACGGCGTCTTTTAAGCTGAACTTGACTCATCGCTTTGACCTGATAATTAAATGAAATACAGCTGGAGAGGCAAATATGCATCTACTTGCATATAGATGTTTTCCTGTTCATATTATTTTGTTCAGGTGCACATTTATCATGTAATTTGCTGTAATATACCAAGGTTATTTAGGGGTTTGTCTTACCTTCTACACACACAGTAAAGACCTTACTCTAATCTCACCATACTCTCTCCCTCACACCTCTTTCAAATAGCTAATCTCTACTGAGTCTCTGTATTTCACCCTCACACTGTTGGAATCTCTGCTAATAGAAGGATACATTTGGAAAAGTTCTCTGTCTGAGGTAGCTCATGTTCTAATGGGAAAAGCAAAAGTTTGTGGTCTGTATACACAGCTGTAACAGTGGGCATGGGTATCTGGTAGTCAGAGCTACCAGGAGGTAGAGCAGCAGTAGCAAAGGAGAATGAGAAAGTCAGTGGCAGGGACATTTAAGAACCTGCGAGAAGACTCCACTTACTTATGAAGAGTGGATACAACCATTTAAATTATTTCTAAATGTGTATTTATTCTGTGCAATTTTAAAAATAATTACTAGTTTCTATATAGTTGAGATATATTGACAGAGGTATGAACATATGTTAGCTGGTCAGACAATAAACCCCAGTCCAAACCTGCAATTGAAATAGAAGGCCAGAAAGGGATGCAGTAGGAAGAAAATAAATTGTACAAGGGATAAGAAAGCAAGGATGCTGTTTGATCGATTTTGAGAGTTGAAGTAAATACAAAAATCTCAAATCCAAAAATCTCAAATCCAAGTCACCCAGCAACATTGTTGTTATCCTAGAAGACAAAATATAAATTCTTCAAATCTACTCACTTATGTGACTTGAAATATTTGTTGTTGATATTTAAGTTTTCCTTTCCCCACTTAAAGTTCCTTTCATGGAAAAAGAAAGTGTGAAATTTTCAGATGATAAAAGAAGAGGAAACTTTTTAGGCTCACTTAATCATCATCCTGTAGACACTTCCCTTATCCCCTCAACATGAAAAACAAACAAGTGGAAACAAGAAAAATAAAACCCATTTTCCAAGTACGCTGTCAGGGCCAACCCATCTCTCTTCAAAGTCCAAATCCCAACTCCTTGGTCTATCAGCAACCAACATCCATGACCTACTCTTACATAAAGTACTGGATTGGAAGAGAAAGCTGAACCTTCATCGTCTTGCTGGGAAATTGGGGAGATAAGAAGAACTTGACATCTGGAGTTCCTTCTGGGTGAGTGTACTCACAGATAGTGTTGATCCAATGCCCAATCAACAGAGAAAAATACCTTTGATTTCCATGGAGCCATCTCGTTTCTCTTGAACAGTAGCCAAGGTTTCTCTCTGCACGGTGTCCATTTGCCTTATGTGATCCTCACTAGCTGTAATTACTTTGCTGGGGACAAACTTCAAGGCACTGATGTCACCAAACACCTATAGAGTGGTGATAAGATGAGCAAATATTTCAATAAAATGTTCAAAAGTTGAATGGTCTTCAATTATCCCCTAGAGGAAGGGAAACTGCAGTTTAGACAACCTTGCTTGGACAGTACTGTCCTAACCAGAAACTTATGATTTAGGTTTCCTAATCCAGTCCATTTCTACCTTTACCACATCTTATAACGACCCTACAAAGAATACAGAGTAAACATGAAGCAAGCAAAATACATATAGAGAGTGAATTTTCTAATCTTTTGACACCAGAATTATATACATCAAAAACAAGTCTTGAGGTCAAGAGGATGAGCTCAATGGTTAGGAACACTTGATCTTGCAGAGAAGCCAGCCAGCTTCAGTCCCCAGCACCCACATATGATGGCAGGGTAGCTTACAACTGTGACTACCAATCCAGGAGATCTGATGACTTCTGGCATCCATGGGTACTGCATGCCCATGGTGCACACACATAAAACCAAGATTAAGTTTCCATTTTTGGCCTTTTCTAAAGATGGGTCTTATGGCCTGTAGCCAAGTACTCAAGACCAGGATAATGGAAGTTGGAGGAGAACCTTGAGTACACAGTGAGAACATGCGTCAGAGAACCTAAATCAGAAATAATTTTAAAAATCAGCATTTGCTTGGTGAAACGTAGAGAAGAAAAAAAAATCCGTCTAGGAAACAGAATTTAATTCTCCTGTTGGAAGGAAGTTTCATGCTTGGAGAAGCTCACACAGACAAACTGGCTGATACTGCAGCAGAACTCTTATTTATGCAATTTGGGTTTATTCCTGGACTATCATAATCACCAATGTCACTGACTTCATTCACACCTTATACTTTGAATGTATCTTGTACTTTCAAGAATTATGCTGAAGGTTTGTATTTCCCCACAGCAACAAGGAATGGAGTCACTTATACAGATAAAATTGGCAAATTAATTAACTTCTCTGGATAGCAAAGAGGGCACCCACTTATCAGACAAGCTCTTCTTTGGTGGCAGGAACCATTTTCTTTCTCGGGAGTAACTTCTTCCATCCTCTGATAAGCTCATAAATCATGCAGCTAGCCAGTCATAATGCCGCTTTCCAGGGTAGGCAAAGGGAAGTGGTGGTGTTGAAATACTAGGAAGAGAAAACTGACTTCCGAGAAAGTGAGTGTTAGGAAGGAGAATGGATGGGATGACCTACCACATGTAGCAAACCTTTCAGACAGAACAGGTTAAAAAGAGAAGGGATTTGACTTCACCATCTAAATTCAGACATATTATCAAACAGCCATGGCAGCTCCACTTTTATTGATTTAAAAAATACTCATGATTAAGGACATATATATTGGATACTTGGCCCGTTCCATAATTTTCCTATTCCAAGTAATTTCTTTTGCCCTGCTCACTCAGAGTCTAAGTGTCCTATAGCCACCTGAAAGTTACCGGAAGTTAAACGCTTTGCTTTCACTTCCTATCTGTACTCTTTTCCTGCGGTATAAAATACAACTCTCATTTCAAAGAGAGTAAAGAACAGTTAACTTTAAGTTACATGTGTACATGTGCATGGTGTGTGCGTGTATGTGGGCACATATGTGTGGAGACTAGAGTTGATATCAATCAGATGTCTTCTCTGGTTTCTTTTCTTTTATATTGAAGCAGGGTCTCTCACTTAAGACTGGAGCTTGCTAAGCTGGCTAGTCTAGCTAGTCAGCTGGCTCCAGGGAGCCCCTGTCTTTGTATCCCCAATGCTGGGACTATAGGAAGATTGCCAGTTATGTGGGTGCTGAGGACTCAAACTCTGGTCTTTGTTCTTGTGCAGCAACTCCTTCATCCACAGCTCTACCCTCCCCAGTGAAGACAGATTATTCTTAAATAAAATATGATTGAGGATTGTGAGTAACACAGATATGGACCAAAGACCATGTCCTGACGAGAGAGAGAGAGAGACAGAGAGAGATACAGATAGAGAGAGAGACACAGAGAGACATACAGACAGAGACAGAGAGAGAGACAGAGAGAGACAGCGAGAGAAAAAAATGAGAAATAAAGGCTTTTTCCAAACATGTTGGTGGGAAGGTCAGATAGGCAGGGTACAACAAACCAGAGACTCTGTGCTTTAGATCTCAGATGCTATCTAATGACAGCCTTAGCTTTGGGCTTGGTGGAAGCTAAGGGTCTCTCTCCTAAGTGAATAAATTTCAAAGTTTTTCCTTATAGTTGAAAGGATACTAGGCCAGACACAGAGAAGACCATGAGTGCTGGCTTTAAAAGGACTAAAGCTAGGTTCTCAATCTGCAATATTTCAATTCTCCACAATCCTGGCTTTTGATGCAATCTATCAGCCTTGTAGAATTTTCAGCAGAAGTGTTGAGCATAGTTTTCTAGGAACTTTGGTTATCAGTCTCTTTCATTTATTGTCTTTTATATGCATTCCTGTCTTTACAAATTATATTTCAACACTGAATTGTGCTGGGAAACATTGTAGATAACACAGCAGTTGTGGAGATTGCTTCTCTTTTTGTTTTTATTTCATCTGGACTGTCTAAAAGTATAAACCACAGTAATACTTCTGGAACTTTCCCCACATGCCTCAAAATATTTCTAAGTGAGCCATATGCTAATTCTGCTAGGACCTTCTTTTCATTCCTTACAAACAATGAAGTGAATGGCAGTCAGTCATCCCCAGACTTATGAGCTCCTAAATGACAAGGTCACGTCTTCCTAAGTCTTCTGTCATTTGCAATCACTATTTGCTATTGAGATTTAGAGTTAAAACAATAACATCAACCATTGATTTATATTCTAGGAAAGAAACAGTTGAGATGGTTCCTTAAAAAGTCTATATGATTCCTTAGAGAGACATAGATGCTTGGGTTAGGAAGACATGGTTGTAGGGGTATTGTTTGCTGAAGTTTAAGAACTGTAGCTCCTATCAGGACAATTCCTATTGAGGGTCATCAACCAACAACTGTAGACTTCTGAGTTGCTCACAGCCTCCTAATTGGCTCCCACAGTTACAAACACTCTGATTGCCCTTGTTACAGCTGCCAGTAAAAGTATCAGATATACTTATTTAAAGTGCTACAGATCCGCATGTGAAAAACATCTAATTAATGCACATAATTTTAGCTGCCAGGTTTAAAGAAGAGAGAATAAAAAATGTAACTAACTGAAGGAACACTTTGTCATCATTGCAGAACTAACTCAGTCTGACAAGGCTTTGCTTCCATTAGCTGCAATGTGATCATGGAGAGATTTTAGGCTATTTTTAATTTGTATCAATCTCTATGGTTATTTATTTCAAATGATTGTCCTGCCCCCCCAAAATAGCTACAAATGCTGTAGTTACATGCATTCTTTCTAAATTCTGTAGACAAATAAGAAGAAAGATCTCTAGAAAACAAACATATTAAAGATATTACTTTCAAAAAATAGGAGTTAAAAAGCTGTATCAAATTAGGTATCATCTTTCAAAGGCCAAGGAGGTTGGGTGGCGGACCATTATACCGTGATGCTTTGTGTTTCAAGCAGTGCAATATGATTGAGTTACAGAAAGTATAGTTTCTGCAGTTGTGAAAGAAAAAAAAAAAAGACCAAAGTGCTGGGTGGCCATTTCCTTCACTGCAAGTGTGGTTATTTGTGGTGCTCATATTTCTGGTGGGTAGGCATATATACAGGTGGATACACATCACACACATACACATGTATGCATTTTATTTTCATATTCTTTGATCCAGTAAATCTATTTTCAGGATTTACCCTTTTTATAAGTACTATGGGTCACTAATAACAGTGATAATAACAGAAACTTGAACCCTAAATTCTACTCATCCATAAAAGTAACAACCACAAAATAATTGCACAATTTGTCAGAATCAACTTTTTAAGAGGAAACCCCATTCCAACCTACAATGTGGCAGAGGCTAAGGCCTCAGGGACCCTGACTTGGGATCTCCAGTTTAGAGTTCATGTTTATGATTGGGAACTAATCCAATCCAATCAGAGATACCTCCTTATCGCCATCAGCCAGTGTCTGGAGAAGAGGCAGGGCCCTTGGGGACATGCAGAATTGTTGTTCAATGGGGACATGATGACAGTCCACTCTACGCAAGCTTCCTTCTGTTGTGTGCTCAAAGCAAGACTGGTCATCCTTGGTGGAAAGAGGTGTCTGTGCCTCTTAAGGCGTTGCTGACTAGTGCAGACCCATGGAGAGAGTTAATTAATTGCTTGCTAGTAGTAGAAGTATCCCCAAGTTTGAAATGGAAATACAAAGTTGACGTTACTTACTACATTCAACTGCCAAAATAGATGAAACTGGTAAAGCTTCCGAGGGCATTATACTCATAGGCTAGACGGAAGACTTAAATGAAAAAGGTATTCTGAACACAAATTTCAAGTTCCTTGTCCCACTGAATACAGGACTCGGGTTTTTACAAACCCAGTTCACTGTGTGTAAGAAGACAACAATGTCTGAAGGCCCAGGTAAAGCAATGACGGTTCTACAAGATGGAATTCAGCAGCTATGTGCAGTGCAGAAGTTCACAGAGAGGGCAAGGAATATATTCAAATTAGGCGAAATCATCGACCTCAGGAACAGAACTGGAAATAACGTGGCACTCTCTAAGTTACAGGTGGGACCAGCATCATTTTAGGAAAAGGTTTGCATTCCGGCAGAGTAAATCGCTCGTGGGACATTTCCTCACGTGACTAAGCAAAGGGTCCACGCTTGCTACTCACATTCTGGGGTTAGCCGTGGTTGCCAGCGGTAGCGGTGGGTCTGCCAATCAGCACAGCTGCGGAAGCCAGAAGCCAAGGTACGCAGCCCTTTCATTTTTGTAAAAGTACACTCTCCTTGGTTGGAAAATATTCAGGGTTCTTAAGATTAAATATCTGAATATTGCTTCTGAACTAGCGGCTGTCACTTTAAATCTAAAGGCTAGTTTGTTTACTGGCTGTATTTAAATCCTTTAGAAAATGACACAAAATGGCAATAAAATCACTGTAAGTATTCTACAGGGGAATATAAATGCCCCTTGGTTACACTGTACATATCTTTCTACATAATTCTAGTTTATTTTCCTCGTGATTATGTTAAATATGTAAAAAACCTTTTCTCATAAAGGTAAAACTGCTGTATGTTCCCATGTTGTAATTCAGCATTAGTGTCAAGACTGCTTCAGAAAACCAGCCGCAGTTACTATTTCATTCCTTTTAAGTGTCACTCGGCATACCGTCTGTGATTTTGCACATAAAATAAACTTATATGATTTTATATCAGTGTTTGGGAACCATAAGTAATACTAAATATAATTCAGAGGATATGTTCATAAAACTAACTGAGGCAAAGAAACTGTGATTTTATTTTTTAAAGAAGGCTTTTTACGTTTTATATTGTCATTAAATAGTTATTTCAGACAATTATCGAAGAATCTGTCAGTGAAGATCAAGAAACTAATATTTGTTAATCCTTAAAGAGAAATGATAAGTGTGTAGCTGGCTCTTAGTCTAATATCGACACAATTGTAAAATGCACCTAAATCTTGAATATCATCTCTGCATGCAAATATAAGAAGATATAATTATATTTGTGATGACTGTCTTTTTGCCTTTCTTCATGAGTGAATCTTTTGATGCTTTAAGAAATTAGTACCAGGCAACCTTGTCAAGTGAAGTAAGATAAAACCACACATTGTGAAAACACTCATTTTAAACAGTGGACTTTGTTACTTATGTGTTTCAAATGTACTTACAATATTAAATCACAAAGATTTCTCTAGTGCTATAATAAATTGCAATTAATAAATTAAGAGAAGTGCACACTATTTTTTTCTTTTTGTTAGCCTGAATATCTTTTCTGAGACCTAGTTCAAGGTATGAAAAATACATAGAATTTAAAAAGAATGTTCCTTAATCAACTTAAAACATTTAATATTTTCAAATTATGTACAACAGATTTAACTTCCCATTTGTACAATGTTCATATTAAACATCTAATCACATATTTTAATTCACATATTAATGTTAACGTTTGGGCTGTTTCAAAAACAGTTTTAATTTATTTTTTAAAAAATTCTTATGATCAAGAATCCAGATAAGTTTTCTCATCCAATAAAATAAGCATACATCATTTTGATAGACATGAATATAATGGTAGAATAATTATCTTCTATAGCTTTTGTAAGTTCTGATGACTTGGAAATGCAAAAGAATCCCATTGTGCTTATAATGTATGCAAAGTATTTTTAGAAAGTTCTACCTATTTTTTCATATTCATAAATTAAAAATATAGAGTTTACATCTTACAGAAATTATTGATGACTGATTGCCCCAAAATATGAGAACCAGCAAAGCAGAGACACTGAATACAGGATTGAGCTATATTCTAGTATCTTCATAATGCTATTTATTCGTGAAAAATCTGTAGGATTTTAAAGATCATTCTGGCCATCACAAGTCCATATGCAGCAAATAGGATCAAAATAATTCTCAGACTTTTTTTCAGGAGAGCGTAGCTGTTGTAAAGACAGCCTGGCCTTAGGAGTATTTTTACAAGTGAAGTAGCTTTTTAAAATAAATGATTGTATTCCCTAAAAGGTGTCTAGAGGGTAATGGGTTCTTTTAAAACTTGCACAAAAATAAACCTGCATAGTACTTTCGGTGTCACCAACACACATTTAAAAAAATACACATGAAAAGCTTAACAGAGCACTGGTGAGAGCTATCTTGCCTGCTCTTGTGAAAGACTAACCATTTCACAGCAAGCTGTGCTGGCCTAATTACTGGGGAAAAATAAACACACTATTTTGATAGGTAGATACAGGTATCATTTGTTCCCCAGGTACTATTTGAGGAGAGTTAAATTCATAGCTAGCTAACTAATTAGTAAGTACATATGCCTGAGTCTTTTCACTCAGGTCTGTCAGGACATCTTGTGAGAAGTATATTTTAATATTCACCGGATAATTGCATTCTCCTTTGTTTTTATAGGCTATCCCTTAATATGTTGTTTATAATGGTGTTTAAGTTTTAGATCGACCAGAATGAAAACCCTTCACAACTTCTTTGAAGTAGATAATCTGTCTTAATGAAAGGAAGACACAAAATACTTTCAGGACCTTATTTTTAAAAATCAATAGAAACTACAGTCGCTAAATTTGAATCTGAAAGCCAGAAATACAAGACATTAGTATAGATGACATTTGTAGTAACAGTTTACACAAAACCACTACTGTCTGCTGCCAAGTTTTTCTTTTAGCGTATATTGTGGGTAGTGTCACATATGTAAGCATGTACTCAAGGGACAGGCTATGTCTTCCTAGACAGGTATTGCACACGAAAGGTCAAAGGCTTTAAATTTGAGCAATGGAAAAATGCTTCATTTTTCTACTTTTGTGCGAGTTTATTGTAATACGGTAATCTTCAGGGCCACCTAAAACCATGTAGAATAGGAAATACAAGAGCCGCTTTTATTTTTCTCCTCTCCTTGCAATGTCTTTCAACAAAAGGAGAAGCTAATGAGGTAATTTCCTGAAAATGCAAAATACCAACATCTCATTATTATCATTCTCTCTCTCTCTCTCTCTCTCTCTCTCTCTCTCTCTCACACACACACACACACACACACACACACACACAGAGAGAGAGAGAGAGAGAGAGAGAGAGAGAGAGAGAGAGAGAGAGAGAGAGAGAGAGAAAGAATATAGACATGAGAAATGCCAACTGGTCTGGATTATTGTATCTGGAAGAAATTTAATTAGTAAATTTTAGACTGAAAAACTCCCGATGATTTGGGTGAAGTTTCACTCTTCGGTTCACTGGGTTCACAGAAACTGATCTATACTACTCCAAGCTTCCTACACACTGTCAGTGCAGGCTACCCCTCTGCCGTCTGCTTGGGCCCTCTCTGACCATGGCTCTTTTCACTGTGGGCCTTGGGTTTCCTGCTGGTCAAAACACCCAAAACTGAGTAAAACCCATCTTAAAATAAAATTGACTTTGGGCTTTTCCTCTCCTCCTTCCTTTCTCCTGCTGTTTTCTATCAGCAGAACGCTAATACTAATTGGTTAATCTGTTATTTAGGCAAGTATTAATATTCTCATTTTGCAGGCAAGGAATCGGGCTTCCTGCTGCGTATCCCCTGGCCCTGGGTAAGGAGCTCTTCAGATGGGAGATTCAAAGTAGGTGAGGTTGGCCTCCTGAGACCTATGCTGCTTGCCGGAAGCCTCCAGGAGGGCTGAGTTGGGCCTCCTTAGATCGCCGAGTTCCTGGCTCCCCAGTTCTCCACTCAGACCACCAGGCGACACCGCCTCTAATGACAAAAATCCATTTTCCCATTCCACCCCAACAAATGCTCCAAGGACTTTCTTAATTGCGACTGCTACCCTGGGAACAGGAAGCTTATTTGTAACTTGATGAATCTCCACCAGGCTTGCCTGGGTTTCTAGGTTTTGCGGTACTAAAAAACTTTACAGTAACTTTGTGCGAACACTATCTGAAGATCACACTACCTACAGAACAAAGAGATAAAACATTTCTCAGTATAAACCCAGTAAAATTCACGAATCCAGACAGGTTGGTAAAAATCGCAAAGAGAGAAGAGTGTTGCATTGAGGACCTGGCCACTGCTCCGGACTGGAGGACATACAAAACAAAACTCATAGGACAGCCAAAGAACTGTGTCATCCCACAAGCCTGTGTGAAAAACGCTACACACAGGAGAAAGTCCATACTCATGAATTCTGACCTCGTTTGTGCAAAAATGGTTCTTTTCAAAAAGCACACCTTACCAGGTAAAAAGAGATTTGAAGATAATCATTTCTAGGCCAAAAGGCCAAAGTTTATTTGGAATATTTTTTTAAATGGGAAAAGATTAATATCTGGCCTGTACATTTTACCAGATTTAGCGAGATTTGAAAGTCCCACTAATACTCAAATCCACCATAAAACCCTTAAGGGTAAAGTTCAAGTTGCAGGGTGGGATCAAAATTCATCTATTTTCATTTTGAATTAAACGTCATAAACTATTTTGTAAGTGAATTAGTCTCTTTGGACTGTTTCTTTCAGAAATAACTGATCAGAGTGTGGCCTGAGTTTACCCTCATCTGCAAATAAGTCTATAATCTGCGTAGGCTCAGGATCTCTTAAAGGCTATAATGATAAGGACCCCATGGTATACGAAATGCCCATCAGTAGCATAGCTTAGAATCCAGGAATTCAGACTTGACAGAATTCCTAGAGTACCAATTCAGTATCTAAAACAGAGAGTCCGAGTCAAGACCACTGGAAGTTTAGGAACCACCACTTTAAAAACTCAAGACACGAACTGGAGAGATGGATCAGTGGTTACGAACACTGACTGACTGATCTCCCAGAGTGACCAAGGTTCAATTTCCACCACCCACATCGCAGTACACAACTGTCTACAATTCAGGTTCCAGGGTACCTGACACCCATGGGGAAAAAAAAAAAACAAGACACATAGTAAGTTCAAAAGACCTTTCTCTAAGCTGAAGTGTAATCTACCTGTATGTTGATGTTTAAGATTTCTTTCTATCATGAAAAGACATGAATTAAGTTTCTCATTAAGAATTCAGAAGACCAGGTTCAAATCTTTTCCAGTTTCAGGCTTTATAGCTTCCAAGATCAATAGCAAACCGGGCAGGGCTGGAGCCATAGGCTAGTATATTTCTAGCAGGATTTGATCCCCAGCTTGGAAGGCATAAAGGAAGTGAGGGGGAGTAAGACAGGCAGGAATGGAGAGACAGGGGAGCAAAGGAAGGAAAGAGAGAGAGGAGGGAGAAAGAATTAAGGAGGAGGAGGGAGGGAAGGCAAGGAAGGAGGGAGGAAAAGAGGTAAGGGTTCTAAATAGGCTTGGCAGTACCCCATGAGGCCAGAGAGAGGTAAAGGGTTTGGGAAGGTGCTTCAAGCAAATTTGTTTACTCCTCAATTTGCTCCAGGATTCTATTACCTAGAAGACCTAAACTTATCCCAGGAGTAAGTATGGAAACAATAAAGAAGAAAATCCAACACTCATTGTAAGCATTAGAAAAAGCAATACAAGGAGGATATTTCTTTGTGGAATCAAAGTCTTGGGACTCAGGGGAAGTAAAGCCTGCATGGGTAGATCACATACACACCTAACAGAGGCCAAGACCCACTGCATATTCTATGACCCAAATAAACAATGTGTGTGCGTGTGCAGGGGGTGTTGTTGGGATTTGATTTGTGCAAAAGAACTAGCAATTGCCCAGTTGCGTGTCCATCACTCCCTGCTGTAATAGCAGATGCTAGAAATAAAGAGGAAGAGGCAGGTGGCTCTAACACCTCCCTCCAGACCACTCAGTCCTTCCTGGAGCTTGTTCAGGCTATTTTTAGTGTAATATTATCAATGTTTGTAAGAATGTTTATAGGTTGAATGTATTTCATTGTACACAATCCATAATGCTTTGCAATCCTTATTGTACCTCTTGAAAAAGAACTAAATGTGCTTTGCAGATGGTATCTCATTAATCTACCCCAAATCCCCATGAGCCAGGTGGCATAAGTATGCATAACCCAGTTTTCCAGATCAGGAAATAGGCAGAGAGTAGTGAGAAATGACTAAGCCAAGGTTATGGAGCAAAACCACGAGAGAGGAAACAGAAGGACTCTGGTGGTGGCTGTACTCAGGAGGCAAGGACATCTCCCTCCTGACTTTCCACCCAGGCGCCAGGAGAAACGTAACATGTTAGAGCAGAGAGACTACGTTAGCATCCTCCCAGGTCATGCTTCTTCGGTGCATGTAGCAACTGCATATTTACACACACATGGATAAATTTAAAAAGTGAAGCCACATCAGTTCATTCTATTTAAAAAAAAAAAATAAAGGCTTCTATGGTAAATGTCTCAGAAGTCAAAAAGGATCATACAAAAACAGTGGGGACCAGCCTCTTCAAAATCACACTAGGACAGTGGGCACCAGCTCTCCAGTTCACCTACTGTCTCACTGACACACACCCACTCCCTTCTCTTAAGTCATGGTGAGGAAGGGAGGAGGGCTGGTTGCTTGGAGAGCTTTGCTGTGCGCCTCTCAGGAATGTGCCTGTGGGATTCCAATTATACTGGCTCCTGTCTGCAAGACTGGGCTCTGAACAACTCGAAATTTCTTCTAAGATGGAGTGAAAGGTTTTTCTTTGTTTTTTTTTTTTTGTTGTTGTTGTTGTTTGATCGATTTTTTTTCAGCAGTTTCACAACAAAAACAGTGTCAGCCATATTTGAAGGTGGTGGGACAGACAGATTCGTCAGTTTTTGGCAGCCGCTTCGGTGGCATGGTTCCGTGACATGCAGGCTGTGTCACTACAGGCTTTCTCTTCTTAGCCTTCATTTTCATCCTGACAACCCCTCAGGCTCCCCAATGAAGCACTACCGAGGTGAAAGCAATGTAGCCCCAGAATTCAACCCACTGTTAAGTTTGGATCCTATGACTCTGATACAACATGAATTTATAAATTCGAAATCAGCCTTCTGAAAAACACATTTTTCAGAAGAAAACGTTACTTTGAGATCTTTCCCAGACGATGTTTTCAAAATATTCTTAAAGATTTAGTGATAGGGTGCGTCTCTGGATTTTTATAATCTTTCATCAGAGAGAAATGAAGCATTAGCATCTCTTTGACTGAGCCTACTGATGTTTGTAAGTACTACCTAACTAAAACAGTTGCAGGTAGAATTCTTGAATTATTCTGTTTGCTTTTTTCCTGATCTATCTCCCCCAATACAAACAGAAACTTTCATTTTCTTTATATCCTGGTAGGCAAAAACTAAAATACAGTTTCAAAACTGTTACATGCAGTATTACAGATACTAGCTACCACTTATGTTCCCACTGATGCCGGCGTGTTTGGCATCAAGTGTAAATCACACACATTTAAGCATGCACACATATAACAACAACGAACTACAGCATACAGAACATTTACAGCCAAACTTTTCCATTACATACATACCTCAATGATGGCGCCATCTGGGAGCCTGAGAAAATGGCGATACAACTCTTGAAACCCACTGGGATAAACAGTATATAAGGAAATGTGGGAAGTAACCCCTCCTGGATCAACTGCAGATGCAGAAATTTCATCCTGAGGGTGGGGGTCACAGCTGGAGACACTGGAGCTGGTGCCATGGCCTCTGTACATGTAATCATGCACTGCCACCTAGTGAGACCCGGAGAGCCCCCCAGGTCCCCCATGCCCAGAAAAAAAAAAAAAGAAGAAAAAAGTAGTTAACATTTGGCGAGAGCTTAGCCAGTTTGAAATGATTTTACAATGCATCTGAAAGTCTGCTGTCTGCAGTGCTTGCACTCCGCTCCATGCTCCACGTGTACTTTTATGGCATATATCTAAATAGTGGAGACAGACAAATCCCCAGTGTGTGCTTCCCAAAGTTAATTCTACACAGATGAAGCTGTAATTGGCTTAAAAAGCAGGAAGATCAAGCACCCTGTAACAATGGCAGTGTAGATTGAAAAACAAACATGTTTACAAATGGTTTTGCGAATGGCTGTGCTTCCTCTCTCATCCGAGAGAAAGGTTTTCTCTTTCCAATCACCTGTGCTGCGAGGTGTGCGTGCCAGTCTTCTTTGCATGTCACTGAACCAATGGGCCAGATACATCCCGTAGACGTTTCCTGGATTTTGTACACTGTCTGCACTGACCACCAAGTTTCTTCCTAGCAATCCTGAACTTGGTTCTTACTGGAATAAGAAGCCTTATTTTTAGCAAAACTTCTCAGGTGACAAATTCATTGTCTAATGCGACACACCCTGTGTATTACATCAGCACTAAATTAAATTAAATTAACTGACTAACAATGCAGTTGAAAAGACACACCTGCATTGATTGTTTAATATATTGCAAATGAAGGTTTGACTCCACCTCCTTAAAACTTGTGTGCTGCTAATAAAACTAATGGGTTCCTTTCTTTTTCTTTGGTCTTTCTCTTCAGTTCCTGCGCTATACTGGTGCTCTCTACAGTTCCTCATTTCTTATTCCAAACTGCCCGTAGTTTTAGAACTTGACCAAATTTTCAAAGAATTCTCTCTTCACTCGCTTTTTTTGCTAAGATGGAGAATATTTATTTAGTGATCCAGAGGCCCACTTCAAACATAAACCAAATGTTAATGCCTCTTCAACATTACCTTACAAATACTGCGAATATTCAAGGATTTGGAAAGATCTCACAACATAAAAGAAAATCCTGCCCCCAATGACTAGTTAATACAAGTCTGATATTGGCAATACACTCTTAAAATCTTAGCCAGTCAGTAAAAACATTTTTCCTTGAAAAAAAAAAGGGGGGGATACAATTAAAATCTCGATGAGCAGAAGAAAAAAAATCACAAATTTCTTTAAAATATTTGAAGGACCCAAAAGGCAGAGGTCTAATATGATTAAAAACAGAGGTTTTGTATCAATGTAAGCTTAAGAAGACTCCTGCCTTGCAGGAATTTACAGGAACATAGGCTGACGCTAACTGTAAATGAGTTTGATTGTGACAAGTACTGACAGGAGACTTTTTTCCCCAGATAAAGTCCAAATTCAGTGAGTTTTTTGTTTGTTGTTTTTGTTTGTTTTGCAATCAGTGTAACTGTATACTGATCAGGTGAAGAAAATGTGCTTCATGAAATGCTATCAAGCTATAAGATGATAAAAACCCTGCTGTTTTCCATCATGAATTAGGGCGGATATTCAACAAGCCAGCGCAGAGAAGGAAAATTCTACCCTGTCCCACTCATCCATGGTAACTACCAAAGGCTGACATCATAACTACGAAGAGGAGACTCCTGGTTGCCAGATGAGCCAATAGGAAATAATTGATCAACAGGCAAACACTTATATAGCAGGAATAAGTGCCAGTGAGATACTAATACACAATAGGTTGGAAGTAGTTCGAATTTACATAATGAATATCCCAAACTATAAAGAAATAATAAGCACGTGGTATGGCTGATCAGCTAAGTCGCTTGATTGGACCATTACACAGTATCTAGATATTTTGAAATAATACCTAGCACTCCTCAACATGTGTGGTCACTATGTTTCTATTACAGATGACAACTAAATAGTCATAGACATGGACACTCCGTAGGTGGTTTCAGCACAGGCCTGGTCCTGATAAAGACGCTGAGTGTATAGAGAAGGGTCCCATGACACCGCTATAAGAAGATATGAGGTCAGAAGGGCATTTGGTGTGGTGGAGACTCTAGATTCTAGGTTAAGACAGCTTGAATATAAGCCACAACCAGGGTACAAGTTGCAAAAGTGAAGCCAAGTGCAACAGGCTCACACCTTGGAAGATGTAATGCTAGCACACTGAGCCAAGAGATAAAGAGGGAAGGTCTTATTAACCACAACAGGTAGGATTGATATCCTTCTCCAACAAAAGAAGCAGAAAAAATCGTGACCCGAAAAGCACATGCATGCATACATACATACATACACATTCATATAGAAAACCACATTCTTGAGCATTCCCAATTTAAGGATACCACTTAAGAAAGAAAGATGGTAGACACATTTCTGGGCATGGTTAGCTCAAGGTCGTGGGCCTGAGCTATAACTTGTATCTCATTACAGGCATTGATCATCAGTGTGCCCATCTAACCTGGTAATACCAAAAGTTATGGTTCATAAAGGTGAATGAACTGACTGACTGACTTGTGGTAGAATCACAAACAGACAGACAGGCAGCACAGAAAGCACACTAGAAGAGAGATTTGTGTCCATCTCACCTGAAGTGGACATGTGACACTGCATTGGGAGAGACAGAGAGAACAGGCATAGCTATCTATTTCTGAGAGTCAGGAGAGGTGGGATGCTAACAAGACACTGGAAGGTTTCCAGCAAGCAGGCAGGTGTGGGGAAGGGTAATAATCAAATCAGCATTACATGTGTCTAAAGGAGAAATTTGCTAAACTGCATCAGAACTGTGGCCACAGTTAGGGTAACAAATACCGTAGCATACAATTGATGCTGAATCTGCCACTAACCTGGTGATGACATCACCCACCCACATGTTTCCTGTGATGAAGTTCACTTGTGGAGTCTGGAATGGAGGCTGCATCAGAACCAAGTGATGTGGGATTTCCTGCTATATGCTGTGATTACCATTAATGAATAAAGAACTGCTTTGGACCTATGGCAGTGCTATAGGGGAATAGAAGAAAGTGGGGAAAACTAAACAGAATGCTGGGAGAAAGAAAGAGGAGTCAGAGAGAAGCCATGTAGCCCTGCTGGAGACAGACACCAGACCTTTGCGGGTAAGCCACTGTCACATGGTGATGCACAGATTAATAGAGATGGGTTAAATTCAGATGTAAGGTTAGCTAATAAGAAGCTAGAGCCAATGGGACAAGTAGTGATTTAATTAATACAGTTTCTTGTTGAAGAATTGGGTCGGCACAAATAAATAACCAAGGCAGCTCAATAGGAACGGTTTAATGACTGAAAGGGAGGGAAACTCACGTTACAAGGATGGGAGGTCTGGAGGTCCCGAGACACTGCATGGAGCAAGGGCACACCTGTGTTCTCTCCTTTTATCTACCTGGGGGTTCAGGTAGCCATACCCCAACTGGATGTGATTGGCTGATAATTTCCCCCATAATCTCCCCCTTTTGTCTAAATAAGATCAATCCAAACCCAACACAGCTATATACAATAGGAACAGATATCAAATATAAAATTACAAACAATAAACAATATTAAGCAAGGAATGTATAACAAAAGTTTAATTAAACATTTTATTTTAAGGAGTCTAATTATTGCATTGAAATTAAGCTTGGCTAAGTTGTGAGGAAGGTAACTATAATTATTTAATCTTTAACTCCATCAAAGATCTGAGAAGGGAAACAATATTACTTGAGTAGACAGGAAGTGTAATCGGGAAACTTCCAAAATGTGCAACAAATGACAGAGACAACTGACTACCTGGGCAATCACCCAAAGTCTCATTTGCAAAGTTGAAGTGACCAACTTTGGCTAAGGCCTAAAGTAACTGACATACCATTTTTAAAGGTAAGAAACTTTTTAAAACTATCTTACCCTGTATTGGCAGGATATGACAGTTTTGTTTTATCCACTTATGGATACTCTGTATTTTTGTTAGTGGTTGAGGTATGGCCATTTCTTTGCCCAAAGGCCAATTCTGCCAAGAAGAAAGGCTCCAGGTGGAGTGTCTCTGGTGCTCAACATTCTCTCGGGAATAGATTGGTGTTGCCAGAAGTGATTGTGTCTCATTGTCATGAAACTATAAAACTTTAAATTAGATTAAAGGCCATTTTTTACAGCTCCTTGAAGAGGTTGAAGATTATCTATCTATACTGAATATAATCTCTATGTATCTAAAGAACCTGATTAGTCTAATTATAAATATAACAAACATAGATGACTATTGATCTATAATTCTCAATACCTATCTAACTTAAAGACTAAGTTTATAAACAACTTAGTTTATAAACTTAGACAATAAACAACTGTGCAATAAATGAGGACAATGACTTTCAAATATAAACAATGTATAAGTATCTTAATCGGAGGTAGTAATGTACATTGCAGTATGGTAAATATATATATATGTATATATATATCAATACATAAACATATGCTTACTGTGTGTTGTGTGACATGGGAGTTAAGATTAGTAACAATGATTGGGACTAAGGACCCTGCGTTTGCCTTGGCCAGTTTATCAGGTGTGTGGGATTATGTGACAAACTGCTGCCACTGCCACAGCTTAACCGTTAGAATTTATTATTGTTCAAAAAGTTCTGGCATTGTGAAAAGAGGAAAAAAGTGTATCTCTTTTTTTTCACATGGCATGATTATGACACTTGGTGAAGCAGAAGAGTGTCCCTTGCTTGTTCTTTCCTATGTTTTGGAGCAAGGCTGTCCCCTAGAACCCTGTTTCCTCTGCTTGTCCATTCTAGTTTAGCAAGACCACCCCTGTAGCCTGTACTCCTGATGTTCATGGCAAGTCTCTTTTTTTATCAAGTAACAAAATAGTGCCCACCTTCCATCTAGCTCTCTATAACGAGGCAGGAACTTTTATTCCCTTTTGCGTAACTTCCTATGGTTGCATTTTAACTTTCTCAAACAGTTCCAATGGGATATAACATACAAGCCCCCTGAGATGCCAACCATATGCATTCAGACTGATATTTGAGTTTGGGAATGTCTGAATCTAAAGTCATGAGCTCATGGTTGTACTGTGATTCAGCATTTGAACATGACCATGGACATACTACTGTGTTTTTTCTTTAATATGCAGTCACAGGATGGGAACTTGTTTACACATGATTCTAGAGTCTGGATTTTTCCTTTCAGGCCAATGCTCATATAGAACATTCTGAGTTTTCCATGCTGGGTCTTGGTGGAAACATTCAAAATTAAATGTAATATTCCGTGTCTAATGTCCATCCTTTCCACTAACATCCCGTTGGAGGGCTCTAGATTCTCTGGAGATTAACTAGCAAAGACACTGGACCACATTTTTCTCTGCATTTGGGCCACAGAGGTTTTCCAAAGAAGCCCTGTTCTTTCCTGAGTTTCCAGTTGGCAAGTCCTGGGATCCTTGGGATACTAGAGGTACAAAGAGGAACAGATCTTGAGATGGGGTCATTTTACCTTCTGAAAAGAAGACAGAGACAAAGGAGAAAAAAAAGAAAAATCCAATACAGCTTCCAGAAATAGTCAAAGGAACCCAGACAGACTTCCCCCCACTGAAGAGAATATTTTCAGTTACCTGCTGAGGTATTAAGCTTTTTCACAGGGGCTGTGAAAACACCCTACCCTGCAGGTAATTGCTGCGTCTTCTAACTTACAACCAAAGAACAGCCTCCAGCAATGAGGGATGCTTGCCTTTAAGACTGTAAAATCTCCCCAGGGTTAGGAAAGTAGGGCAAGGGAGGGAAAAAATTGTTTTATAACAGACAGAACCGGAAGAGCAGCTGATCAGAGGCGGATACGGAGGAGGAGAGAGATGAAGAAATCCCTCTTCTCCCCTAGATCATGCAGTTCTTCCTGAGCAGTCGCTGTACACAACAGTAACTCTACTCTCTTGCCTTTTAAATCTCTGCCCTTAAGTCTAGCTGCTGAGAAACAAACTGTGTGGCAAAGTGACCTGTGTGATATTTGCTCTACAAACCAAAAGCCTGTATGTAATATTTCCCATTAAATTTTATTTCAGGCCATAGTGGCAATCTAAATAGAGGGCAGGATGATCTGCTAAAGCAAATGCCATACAACTTAGACAGTTATACCTAGGGTAAGTGAGAGAGAAAAAGAGATGTAAAGAAGGAAGCAGGACATGATTTTTCTCTAAACTGCATTTTCTATGCCTGCTTTTGCTCCTCATTTTGTAACAAGTTGGAACTTAGCCACTTGTCAAGATAAGTAACTTCCATGAAAAACTGGAATCCCCTCTTCATCTGTAAAAGCATGGTCAGAATATAGCTATAGTATTCTACTTTATCGCATAATCTGAGATTGGCTGCATAAGTCTCTCTCCTGTCATCTAAAATCCCTTCATCAAGCCAATCGAACATGTCTAGCATTGCTAGGGAAGCCTAGAGTGAGTTTACAAATCTATTGAGACAAGTGGATCAAGAGAATACACATATAAGACACCTCCGAGGAGTGAAGCTGGCCTCTATCTGGAAGCATAAAAACATGAAGGGAAATCACAAAATTCCAGGACCGCATATAATAATTCTTAAGTGCAATTCATTCTTCAGCAGGAAGGCAAGTTAAGGGCTGTGATTCAATAGTAGACGAAACGGGCCGGAACAGGTTCAAATACTGCATATTTCACGACAGAGCTTAATTACCACAGGACCAGAAGGCTGTTAATTGCATTATAATAGTTCGGCATGAAATTAGGTCTGATGTGAATGTCCTTACAGTGGAATTGTTTATGTTATTATAATTATGCAGTGGTACATAGATTTACTGCAGAGATATATTTTTTAATAGCTTTTGAATTGATTTCTTCTCTTTTCTTGCTCGTATTTACACTCAGTTTCTAAGTATGAAAAACCAACCAGAAGGAGCCAGGGTCAGGAAACTAGGTCACGCTGGATGATACAGTGGGTCTCCTGTGGATTTGATGTTGGAGCTCCAAATGAGTTGTGCCTGATGATGGTGATTTTATTCACCATTTGTTTAGGGCTAGACTATTTGGTTTAAAAAAAAATGGGTCTCAGTAAAAGGTTTGCCTTTTACAGAAATGCTTGCTTTGTTTTATCTTACAAAGCAATGTGCTCCTGAGCTTACTGCAGCTGTAACGGAATACCAGAGACTGGATAACTTCAGAGGGAATAGAAATTCATTAGGCTCACAGTTTTAGCAACTGGGAAGATGGAAAGAGGGAGGGCTTTTGTGGTACAGGCACCAGTAGCAGAAGGCATAAGAATAACTAACAGAAGGAAACAAGGAAAGAGCTGGGTTTTCTAACAAATGCACTCCTACAACAACTAGCCCATTCTTGCAGCAGTGACACCCATTCAAGAGAGCAGAGCCTTGTTTGACCCATTCACTGAGTATTAGGCAATGTTTACTAAGTTGCCAGTACTTGAATCTTTTTTAGGGGGGCATTCAAATCACAGCATTTTTTTTAGAATTAAAAGAAATGTATAATTAAGGTTGTATATGTCATCCATAAAATCAATTTTCTAATATAGACAAAAATCTCAAAACTGTAATGATTGTGTATTATTTAAAATGTCAACAGCAGTTCATAGAATACAAAAAATGTGGCAGCCGAGTAGGTTTTTTACAAGGTAATATCAGATGCCCTTTCTTGACTGGTCCAAAATTTACACTTTAAAATTCAAAATCAGAGTTGACTCATTTGAGAACTCCTCCAATGGCCTTCCCTAAACATATGCAACCTGGACCATACACAGCATCTTGGAAGAACATTCACATCTGATGGTTTTGCTTGATATCTTGCTATTTTTGACTTGGGTAGACTAAGTTTATCAGGATTTTGCAACATTTTTCAATGTATTTTGTGCATTTCTTCAGAATGAAAGACCGTAAAGTTGACAGAAGATTACCAAGGTAAGTTAGGGGAGATAAAATAGTTAACCGTCAAGGTTTCCTTCTTTAACAGGAAGGGGTAGAAAAGCTCAGAAGAAAATTGGAAGCAACATAGAGAAAAGTAATAAACTGCAGAGTGGCCAGCAACCCATATTTTTATACAAATTTTTTTCTGCTCAATTGAGATAGGGATGGATTATGTCACTGGAAGAAAGCTGACACACTTCCATGTGCTTCTGTATCTAACGATTTGCTATTGGACATCTCCAATCTTCCTAACCACAAATTTCACATGTTGTATCTGCTAGTGGGAACCATTTCATACATGGCTGTACAAGGAAATCATTAAGAATTTCACTTCTGGTTATAGCATTACTCAAAACTCTGACAAACAGAAATAAATAGAAGAACAAAAGTTGGGGGGCTGTTTATGAAAGGATAAAAATCACAGGTCTTGGCAGCATTCCCATGGTTTTTGCCTCTGGATATGCATGCAAATGTTCATAATGGTGGCGGTGTGGCCATATTTAAACATCCTAAAGATTAATATCCAAGCCAGCGTCAGCTAAGAACACCCCCCCACGCACCCTTCTGCCAATCTTTTGTTTACACCAGCTATGACTGAAGAGTGCTTTAAAGAGAGACAGCAGGGGTCCTGGAATCTGAGGATAGGAGAGGAGTGGGGATCCATGGACATGGGATTGAAGATACACAGAAAAATCAAAAATGGGGGGGGGTAAGAAAAAAAACATGCATTTTCTCCAGCCGCCTACTATGACTATAGATAAATCATACAGATGATGAATGTATTGTTTAAATGCAAATCAGTTCTAATGATGTGGCCGGCCCTGTTTCCCACACCTACACTGTACTCTCTATCTCTAGACTTAAAAAAGAAAAACTTCAAAGTCAGAGTGCCAAAAACATATATTGTTTTTTAAAATGAGACAAAATACCCAGACCTTAAAGTTTAGAGTTGTTTTTTCTTCCCTTAAAAGCTAGAAGTAAAAGAAAAGGAAAGTTGAAGGTTGAATCTATTAAATCTAATCTTTTACTTTCTAGGGGTGACAGAACTAAGTAATGAAATACTTTAGACACCCAATTGTGGAAGTCAAGTGATCTGAAGGAAGCAAATATGACCAATCTATTATTTTTCCTTTTTGGTGTTAAACTTGAAATGTGACTCCATGGACCTGGTCCAAGTGTGACTCAAACCTATAAATATGTCCCTATGTCATTGTTAGGAAGAGATTGCAGTATCAACTGATGTGAAGAACACTGGCCCTTTAAACTTTAAAGTATATTCCAAGCAGATGTGATGATGCAAATCTATAATCTCAGGTACTCGAAAGCTGAGCCAGGAAGATCCCATGAGTCCAGGAATTGGAAGCCAGCTGGGCAACCTGAAACCCAGATTGAAGGAAGACTTGAAGCTGGCACCTTCCCTATTGCTTTGTAATCCATGACACTGTAAAAGGAAATCCTTTCTGTCTGGGAAACTTCTATCTCAAAAGATGGCCTGTTGTCAATGCTCACAACTAATACTGGATTCTTAGTACATTCTTTGAATTGACTTCTCTGCAATGGTAGAACATTGTCAAAATAACACAAATGAAGAGATTGTGCGTCTATATGTGTGTATTTTATTCAACTTCCAAGATAAAGCACACCCAAATTAGTTCCAGAATCATCTGAAATGAACAAAATCACATGAATGAAGAATAGTTCGTTCATACTGTGCTACTGTGCCTTATTGTGAATCCAAGTGGTATAGATTGACTACATATCTAGAGAGAACTGGTGATCATGGTGGGCTCATATCACCCACTGAGCATGCTCCAACACAAGCTTTGTAATAGGCTTTGATGAGCGTTCCCCAGACATGTACATGGCTTGTACCCCTCCCTCCATCAGGATTGTTATAAATGTCACCTATTAGTGAGGTCCACCACCCGAAGGCAAAAGCTCCAGCCCATCAGACATTTGCTCTATCTTGTATTTGGATTCACACCTACTTAGATATATTAACACCAAACACCCTAAGCATTTTTTGTTTGCTTTGCTCATCTCTGTTCTTCTGTACACAGACACAAGCTTCACAAGGCAAAGCCATGGGGACTGGCTAGTGAGAGACACTAAGTAAACATTTATCAAAGGAGTAAATAAATGAATTTAGCAAATTAAAAGGATTCAATATTAAAGGACACCTGGAATTTTGTTTTGTATTATTAGGTTTTTATCCTGCCTATCATTGATGCTTCTGAAATCCATGTTACTCTTTGCCAACTACAAATTGTTTTTTATATACATATTATATATACTAATATGTGTATATATTCATATGCATATGAATATATGTGCATATCTCTATACCACTAATCAGTGTTTCCCATTTCCCCCCACAGTGTCAGTGAAGTGAATTCTCTGCCGACACCCGACAGTCAAGTCTGAACTCCTCATTTCCTAATCCAGGGAGTTCTTCTCAACCACTCTTTCATCGCCTCACCCCACCCACACCACCCACAAGTCAGAGACTGCCATGGCATGACTCTCCTGGAATAACAGCCCTTCACACGCACATAAAACTTCTGAAGCCACAGTGCGTTCTGAGACAATTGACTGTGTCATTAAACAGTCCTACAACTAAAACAAACAAAATCCTGATTTTGTGTGTGTGTGTGTGTGTATAATATCATATGTGTATGAGTGTCTTACCTATATGTATGTACATGCACCATGACAAGCCTGGTATCCACACAAACCAGAAAGGGGTGTTAGGTCATCTGGAACTGAAGTTACAGAGAGCTGACAAACAGTGAAGCCAAAATGTGACCCCCAAGTTCTCTCACCCCTGGTATTCAGGCTTCTAAATGTTCTTTACTATCCTTTTAAAATACATTTAAAACCAACCTGGTTGGGATAGAAAAATATTCCTGAAGTCCTCATTTAAACAGAACAAAGGGACATATTTATTTATTTTTGAATCATATATATCTCCCTTGTGTTGAAAAGGTTTAGCTATGGGAAGAAAGCATTTAGGGCAACATGGTTGTAAAGAATAAACTTTTGACTGTGTGTTCCTAGAAAAAAAAATGTCCTGGGAAACAGAAAGTCTGTATTATAACCTGTATCTGTCACTAGCAAAATTTGGGTCTCTGTTTCATTGTCACTAAAATGATAAACTTGAGTTAAATAGTTTCTTTGACATCCTCCTGGTCTAAAATATATGTTACTGTGTTATTAAATATAAATATGTATGGTATATACCTATATATCACCTACATATATGTATATTACAAACACACGCATATAATATCAACAAGATATATTATATATTATTATATACATTATGCATATCACAGACACACATATATAATATATGTGTGTGATATATATGTTATATATATATATATCCAATTGAGCTCCTTAGAAATCTTTTGGCAGCTCAGCCCAAATAATACCTACCACTAATAGATGATCTGTGCGCAACCTCCTGTCAGAATTAAAAAGGATTCAGAGCAATTGCTTTGACTATCAAGAACCTTCAGAAAAATGAAAAAAGAAAACAAACCTCTACAGAGCATAAACTTTTGGGTCCTTTATTGTTTTAATATTCTTTTTCATTATTTGTAACTTTAAACTTTCATTTTTGACAGAAATTTGTTCAGCTTTATTGAAACACAATTGACAAATTAAAAATTAAAAAAAAGGAAAATAACTTACAAAAATTCAAAAAAAAATTTACACTCACTATACAACAAGAAATAACATTCCCAGACACATTTTATCCAGAAAAATGAGACTCATACTAATCCAAAATTGAGAATAACACAAATGTCAAAATCCATCAGTTGTTAATGTGAGATAGGTGTTTACAATAGAACGCTTCGGAAATAAAAACAATGAACTATTGATAAATGTTCCAACTTGCACTTATCTAAAAAAATTAATGTGCAAACCCTGTCAAATATTACATATTGTGCAATTCACTTACACAAAATTCTCAAGATGATGGATGTACAGAGATGGAGTACAGCTATAGACTATGTGTGGCTGTTTCTAGAGAGTGGAAATAGAGTGGTTCTGTTCTGTGACTCTGGAGCTGTTTCCACAATGATGCATGTGTGGGAAACTGATTTGTATATATATGTATATATCAAGAAGAATAATTATGAAAATGGAAAAAATTAAATGGGATCTACTGTTAAAAAAATTGTGTGTGCATGCATGATGCATAGCATGTAATGTGCATATTCTCAATGTGAAATGGTTACAATCAAGCTGGATCATAAAATGTTCAGGTGTTTGATTCCCTTCGAGTTGATGTTTGTTTGTTTTTGAACACACTATCAGACCAAGGTCTAACTTCATTTTTCTAAGTGCAGGTTTCCAATTTCCAACACAAGTTGTTGAAGAGACTTATATGTCCATGATATATGTTCTTTGGTTTTTGCTGAAGACCACAAACATGCTGACCTATTCACCTATTTATATGCCCTCTGTTTGTTCCATTGCTATGTGTGTTGGTTTATACGCCAGCATTGATCACTGTAACATTGCTGTATAGGTTGATATCAGGCAATTTTGCTGTTTTACTTTTGTATTTGGTCATAGGGGAGTATTTGAGGATTCATATAAATTTCATCTTTTCCACTTTTTTTGTACAAATGTCCACTGAAATTTTGATGGAGATTACATTGAATCTGTAGATTGCCTAAGGTAGTTTGTATATCATAGCTGTCTTTCAAACTATTATTATTATCTTCTTCTATTTCTTTCACCTTTATTTAGTAGTTTTAGCCAACATATCTTTCACTTCCTTGGTTAAACTTATTTCTAATTATTTTTTATAAATGCTATGGCAAATGAGTTTAAAAATGATTTCCTTCCAGGATACTTCATAAGTAAAACTACGATTGGTTTTTGTATGTTGATAATTTATCCCATTATGTTCCTTAATAATTTACTAGTTGTAATAATCTTGGGTAAAGTCTTTAGAATTTTCTATATATAATTCTGTTTTATGTAGAGTGATGATTTCTCTCTTTTGTGATTTCATTACCTAAAGCAAGAAGAAAATATGATGCATGCAAAAAAATTATTAAAAACTAAAACAGGAAAATGTGGTATCAAGAAAAAAATCAATTCATAAAAATCAGTAGATGATGCATGCACTAAAGCCAGAGAACAGAAGTTATACAGGGGCTGGTGATATGTCTCAGAAGCTAAAATCACTTGAAGTACAAGCTGTTTATTTGAGTTTTGTCTTAAAACTCTTGACAAGTTGAAGAATAGTGCTAACTCAATGGCATTGTACTCTGACCTTCAGATATACAGAATGACAACCCCCATTCATCACCATACACCACATGAACACACACACACACACACACTAAATAAGTAAATAAGAAATAAATAAAAAATAAATAGAAATTTAAAAAAAATAAATTTCCCTGGGTGTTTAAATGAAATTCTGTTCTTAAAGATTTTACTATCCTTATTAGGCTTAAGTTTAAAGAAGTATATATATCCCTCATGTGAAGAATTATGACGGACATTATCAGGAAGCTAATACTACGAAGATATCCACGCAGAAGTTGCTTTACAAATAAAAATTACAGTAACGTAAAAAGCAGTTTCATTGGGATGAAAAACAAATTGTAGATACTGGAAAAAAGAGACAACAGATAAAAATAAATAAAAATTAATTATCTAATCTGAATAAGAGAGAAAAATTAAAAAAGCAAATGGAGAAATGAATAGAGGTGCACGGTGCCAAGCTTGACTAATTGAGTTTGATGGACAGAATGGACTCTCTATTTCCATGGGTGTCCTGAGTCCACATTTATATCATGCCCCTCCTTTAAAAATAAATGTAACATAGAAAAAGAAATGTCCAATCTGAAGAACAGAGAAAAAGAAAAAAAGCCAACTAGAGTAAAGGCACATCCAATGGATCTGAGTCTTCATCAGAAACAAAGTCAAAACTAAAAATCAAAGGTACATGATAATGGAACAGATCAACCCAAAATCTGCGCTGCCTGTGGTAGTCACAGTATAATCATGGTTTGTTTGACTCTACATGGTGTGACAACAAAGTCTTTAAAGACCCATTACACCAACAGTTTTTACATGTTTAATAAAACATGATCGCACAATAACATACATTTCCAGTTCACTATACTTCTGTATCTCTGAACTCAGTCTTATTCAGCAAATAGAGTTCTAGGTCTATATTTTAAAAGGATTTTTTTTTTATTTTTAATCATGTATACGCATGTGTTCTTGCATATGTGCATGTGAGTGCAGTCTTTGTGGAGGCCAGTAGAGGGTGGCAGATCCTCTGGAGCTGGAGTTCCAGGTGTTTGGAAACTGCAGGACAGGGATGCTAAAAACTGAACTTGTGTCCTCTGGATATACAGACAGTGTTCTTCATCACTGAACCATCTCTCTGGCTGCCTTAGGGAGATTTTTATCATTTCAAGAATAGGCACAAATCTGACTCCAGGATTTCTAAGAATTTTCCTGTTTTCAAATGTGCACTAGAGTGTATTGCACTAAAGTGGAAACACATTGAAATATCCCAGACTGGTGATATAACGGCAATGGAGACAGCATTTTCACTTGTAGATCAGACACCAACAGTAAGCCAAGATTTTTCTTCACCTTCACCTTTGTTTTAATCTGAATGAGTAGGGTGCTAAAACAAACACCAAACATCACTCTCCCTGTATAAGGATCCAGAAAATTATGACTCAAGGGGCAGAACACTAACTGCTAAACATGTCCCACTTGACGTCCAGAGAAAATAAAACTATTTTTAAATGTTGTTCACCTGGTATTTGATTCTTCTCTTCTGGTAGATATATACATATTAGACAATATTTCTCTATATAAAGAAAATGGAGCACCACAGTCTGCAAACTGTTTATGTTGGGCAACCAAGGATGGTACAACGAGATGTTTGATTTCTCTTGATTAGTTGACATGAGACTGGTTAGATAAGAACAGAGGGCACTAGTCCCATTCTCCCTCCCCATCCACCCCTGTCATACACACACACACACACACACACACACACACAGAGAGAGAGAGAGAGAGACACAAACACACACTCAAGCTCCTAAATTGTTGAATAATTAAATGCTAAATCTGAACTTAAAACAACATCAAATGAAAGACTCTGAAAGCAGCTACAACTTTTCAGCAACAAACTTCTGCCATTATTGTCAAACTTATAGCTCTATTTTTTTAATCAGCAGCCCCATGAGTATCTAGGCCCCCCACACTACAGTTTATTGTCTACTTTTCAGATTTTCTATTAATTCCATTTTGTTCTTAAATCTACTTAGAGGCAAACGTATCAACTAGAACTCTCAGTTTATCTAATTCCTTTGGAAGAACAGAGACAAAGAGGAGATGAAACTTCTACCCCAGTGTTCACTGCAACAGACACAATTTTGAGATAGAACCAAAAGCTCATAAATAACATGGAAACTATAAAATTCAGTGAATAGCCTTGGATCAATTGATGGAAAAATTAGAGCCTTGAAAGGCATAATTTCATTATTAAAAATTGATCTCAAAACTAATGAGTTAAAAATAATGAAATTGCTGTGTTTATAACTAAAAGGTATTGTCATTCATTTAACTTTGGCTATATTAACTCAACAGAAAGATAGTTGCATGTTTTTAAAATATGTACATACTGAAAACATCCAGTTCAGCTGGCTAATGTTCATGAGCTATGGCAGGAACTTACTTGATGAAAGAAACGGGCAGCAGAGAAGAGTAAGCTGGAAAGTGGCTGGAGAACCTGCAGACTCGGGAAGACCAGCAACTGGGGGATCAATTCACGTCCTGGAGATCTTTCCAGCAAAAAGCGGAGAAGTCTGCATGGAGCATAGGAGACACTGCAACCTGCAGCTATCTCAAAATGCCTGTCACTTTGACAGCTGTAATTCTACTTTTTTCATTCTTTGTCTTCCATTCACCTTTTAGTTCCACAGTTACCTAGTTTCAACTGACAAATAAGTGACTGTCGATGTACAGGAGATAATAGAAAATTCTGGATTTGAGGTTACAAATTATTATCATCATCAAGTTTATTTATTTAAGGTACAAGAGTTTATATGGACTATGCATCCCTACATTCCCCCCCCCACACACACACATCAAGAAAACACTTTCCCCAAAACTCTTGGTATTGACTAAGAATTGTGTGGGATGATGTGAAGGGTGCTTGAAGGAGAAATGCTGTACTAAGTCCTAAGACTCTACTATAAAGAGCATAATTTAATGTAATTATTGTCACAAATAGTAACCAGGAAAGCAAGATATTAACTATTTTCATAGGCAACCATAAAAATAACAGGGGAAAGGTCAATTACTCTAAAACAAATTAGCTGGGTGTCTTAAAAGGTTGAAATTCTAAAGAGAACCAAATTATACACCCTCAGACATGATATATATATATATGGAAAACATCTCAGGAGGACACTAATAATTACATAGAAAAGTGTGGTCATTGAGAACAGGTAATGGTCAGGGAACAATGGGCATACGTCTTGAAATGAACGAAAGAAACAAGGTGGATCAGAGAGGTGGTTCGAAGTTTGGGGACCAGTTGATCACCCACAGGGACTTCTCAAAGATTAAACACCGGAAAGTTGCAGAAAGCACACAAGCCAGAGAATAAATGAACCTTTAGAGCGAGAGGAGATGTGTCGAGCACAGGGAAGGCTGTCATAAAACACGCGCTGCATAATAGATGATGAATCAGTTCTATTATTTAACTTTCCTAAAGATGGAACAATATGGAGATATGCTAACCATCACAGTCAGCGTTAATTTACAGTGGGGGAAATAATTAGAATCTCACTTTTTCTGAAGAATGGGGTGAAAATGTAAACAGCGCTTCCCTCCAGGCAAGTACTTTATCAAGTTGACAGGTGCATTTGAATTACCATGGGTGGGGGATCTAATAGGTTATTTATGTGTCATTTTAATAGAAAGACCCAACCTCAAGATGGACAGCAGACTTTATCAGGACTGCTGTTTGCAACTAATCCTCCAATTTAGCACCCCATGAAAATACCTGCAACAAAATCTAGCCATTTTTCTTTTACACTCCATTATGGAAAAATCAATATGGGTGCTATTCATCGCAAATCTCCAGCTTCGCGGGTGCCTGAGCCACAGAATAAAAAAAAAATCCAACAGAAAAAGAAAAAACCTGACAGTTCAGCACTCTGTGTTGCAGAACCCTTTGCTTAGGGTTTCATTCCACCATGTCCTGCCACCCAGAATGGCTCAGCTGGCCGTGCCCATATTCCAGGATCTAATATATATTGCCCAGTGACCCTAAATCTGATTACTTGAAGGTCAATTCATGTGGAGTTCATTTTAGAGCTCAGAATAGGAGTCACTTGACTTCTACACTTGATAGACTTAATTTTTATCTCACTTTTAACATTCAAGAAAGGAACAACCATGAATAACCCTGTAAACACTAATTTAGTCAAGCCACGCATAAACTATTCAAGGACTAGACATGTCACTGTTCTAAGGGTGTTCTGAGACATACCCTGACAACCTGTTTCCAGGGAAACAGTCTTTGTCCTCCATTCTGAAATATCCCCTCTAGTTTTCATACCCCAAATTATATATGTCCAGTGGGAAGCAATTATTCTACGTTTCAAGGAAAATGCACAAGTTAAGTGGATTGTGGTGCATTTATACCCACCCACCACACAGTCACTGAGGCTAATAAACAAAAGGTTCAAAACTTATCCTTTCTTGTACACAATGGCCTTAAAGCAAGAACCGTATCAGATTTCTCTGTTTCCCCCCAAATTATCAAAGTTACCTGTTTGTCTAGCATTTGCTATCTTGACAAATATTTAACAGAACAAGAATTCGTATATTCACTTTTGCTACTGGATATGTTAGCCACCTTCCCCCTCTCCCCGCCTCCCCCCAAAATAGAAAGGGATAGAAATCATAAATGCTTTCTTGCTATCAAGCTTTTAATAAACTTAAACTCACCCAGTTGGCTCTATTTTCTGGAGCTGTGTGATTGATTTGCAGATGGGCTCGCTGAGCACAAGTGCCACACACCACCATCCCGCCAGGAAGGCAGACAGATAAAACCTGAAGCTCCGCTTTCCAACCACCTCTCAAGTATGAGTCTCAGTTACAGAGGCTCCTTAAACTCACTGTTGATTTCTCTTCTGCACAGCCCGTAACCTGACCAATAAGAAATGCAAGAACACCTCTGGGGGTTTTAGTAATTAAATAATAAGCTACTATAGATCTGTATGCCATTTTCATGTAAAGTTTGGGATTCTACAACTTTCAAGCTCAAAATGTTAATATTTCTTTATTGCCAACTTTCCATTCTCTAACATCTTTCTAAAACTCAAGTTGCTGTGTTTTATAACTACTCTTGTTTCTATTACATTGCGATATGCCTCCATTTGAAAACAATATTGGAAATAACCAGATGTTATTTATTTTATATCATTGTCTAAATGAAATGGTATTTATTGAACATTTTATTATACTCCAGACATATTCATAAACCATGTTGCATGAGTAAGAACAAATTCATGAAAATTCATATTATTGTAGGTCTATTGGCACAACCTATAATCCCTGCTACTTCAGAGTCTGAGGCAGGAGCATCCAGAGTTCTATCTGTCTTAACTACAGAGTCAATTGAAGGTCAGCCTGAGTAAGACCTTGTCTGAAAACAAAATTCTGAAACTGTACTTTATTACTAGAATTTTGAGTTTGTTTCCAAAAATGGAGAAAGAAAAGACAGAGACAGAGAGAGGGAGGAAGAAAGAAAAAGAGAGGGAGAGGGAGAGAGAGAGAGAGAGTGAGTCATGATGTCTAGATGTCTGCTGCTATGTAAAGCGGGCATCTCCTCATGTCCAGGCTGTGCATATTCCAGTGCAGAAGAAACCAAAACTGAGCACAGTCTTATGAGACTCGTTGATCACATATGATACCAGCAATGACTGTGCCAAAGGGCAAGAAAAATTTATCAGTGCACTCTTTATTGGGCCAAATTCTAAACACTGTTTGCTTCCAACAGTTCCTAGGGTGACAATAAAACTGATTCATTTGGAAGTAAATATATTCTGTGATATAAAGAAAGTCTTGAAAAGTGAGATCACCTCCGAACTTTTTGATATGTAGAAATGTCCCATTTCACATGGGCATACATATTTCCTTGAGGATTTTATCTATACTTTTGAACCATAGGAAACAATTGCAGTTAATTGTAACTGTTACCCTTTGCTCTGTGATTGCTTTATGTGTTTAATTTTTGTCTTAACTCCTGGCTAGTAAGCTCCTTTACTGCATGCTTTATATGTCTCTCTATACTCCAAGGTATTTACTGCAGAGGCAGACAGAACACTGTTTCCATTAGCCGGGTTCACTCTTGAGGATTTTTGGTACTTCCAATGATTTTTCAAAAGTCAAGCAGGTTCACTGTTCTGTGATGTCTTCTTAGTGGTATTGTAGGTTCATTGACCTCTTTCCATGACCTACAGGAGCATCTTCCTTAGTGAGCCAAAATTGCACATTCAAAACACAGCTTCCAGCAAGATCAACTGTGTAATCAATGCAACCTTGAAGAAGTCACAGTAGCTGCAATGACACTGGGGAGAAAGACTGGAGTAGAAACTTTATTGATTGCTAAAGATCACATCTGGATTCCTGTCCACTTATCAATGAGGATGAGCATTGCTCAGACACCACTATTCCCTGAGATACCTGAGCCTGAATTTCCTCAACAATCCTTCTCTTGGCTTTCTCTGCCATGTGGATAATAAACATTGCCTGAACCTGGGAGATATGATTATTTGTGTTTTGTTTTAATGGCCACTACAAAGTGTGTATTCCCAAGGGGGAAAAATAAGTTTCAACTAACTTTTTGAATGGCATTTTCTTTATCTAGTGCAACTGAACAATAAAACCTGATTTCAGAGCCCTGGATGAAGACTTGAGTGGCAGGGCTGGAGAGATAGTTCAGCAGTTACAAGCTCCTATTGCTCTTGCAGCGAATCTCAGTTCCATTTCCAGCAGCTAGACAGGATGCTCACAGCCACCTGAAACTCTAGCTCCAGGAGGCCCCATGCCTGTGACTTTGACCAGATCCTACACTCATGTGCGTACACATAACCTCAGATGTGTACATACATATAATCAAAAATGAAAATAAACCTTAAAGCAAGGTATGTTTTCACATTAAGCTATTTATTTTATTTTTATTTTTAATCTATGTTTATCTTGAATTTTAGGATTATGTTAGCTTTTTTAATAATGAAAGCTTCGTGCATGTTTATAATGCATTCTAGTTACTGTCTCCCCACTCACTTTGATCTCCCTCAAACCCTTACTAGCTCTTACTTACTATTATTAACCGCCACCTTTCCTACTTGTACCTTCCCCACATTCATGACATTTGGTTGTCTTTTATGACCCACTGAAAGTAAGCAGGGCCATGTGTATGGCCATATGATTAGGTGGGGTTTGACTGCCCTATCCTGTCTGACTTTGGAAGCTAAGATTAGGTGAGGGTCACAAGTAGAGACACAACAGAAGGCAATGACCCCCCTTCCCTAAATCTATATCTACGAACTAGTTCAGCAGTGAATAGGAGAGCCCTTTGAATCCCTCCTCCATCCTTTTCCAGCTGTAGATGGGCCCATTTTTGTGCAGACCTGGTGTAGTGATCCATAGTTGTTCAGAGTTCAGATTTTAATAATTGCTAGAAGGCTAGTGACAACTAGAAATATGCTTGTAATAAAAATTATAGGAAAATAAATGTAATATTGCTATAGTAATATACTTTGAGAAAAAGAAAGTCACTTATATTAGAAAAAATGGCCATTGACTAAAGCCAATAATTGAGAGGAAATGCAAATAGGTACTATATGTGTGGTATAAATTCAAATCCATCATCAATCAAAGAATCACAGATAATGAACACCTGTCTAAAATCATCAAATCCTTTTATGAAAGGCTCTTCAGTGTAGGAAATGAGGAGGCTGAAAATGGGCTCCCTACTCCACAGTGGCAATGCCAACCCCAGCATTTCTACAGTGTTATGAGGTAGTGGGTCTTCTTACAGGTTGCATGTTAGCTGGTGGCTTATGCTTGTCATCCTCCCATCTGAGAGTCTGAGGCAAGGAGATTGCTACCAGTTGAAAGTCAGACCAGTCTACATAGCAAGACCCTGTCTCAAAAATAATCAGATAAATAAATATTGTATGTTTTGACTTGGTGATTAAATTTCTAGAAAGTGAATACAAGAAAATCATCATATATGTGGACCAAGATTTATGTGAAAAATTGTCCATTGTAGGGTTTATACTGCAACTTAATGGTAAAGAGCTTACGGCATGTGGGAAACCCTGAGTTGCAATGCAGGTACACACACAGAAAGAAAGGAAGAAATGAAGGAGATCAGAAAGGAAAGAAGAAAGGAAGGAAGGAAGGAAGGAAGGAA